>JAZKJV010001705.1:0-283335 GCA_037367405.1 Ottelia alismoides
TTAGACTTGTTCAATTATCGTAGTCATTCTGAAAAATATAATGCTATGTACAACGTGAAAAAGAAAATCTATACAATGCAAACGAGAAAAACTTTTTGTGAAGCAAAATTTCCATTTGGCCTTTTTTTATGAATTTTTGGAAAAAGATTTTGCAAATTTTATGAAGATTTTTGAATTTTTATAGATGTTTAGGGTTTTTTGAATAAGGATTAGTAAAGGAACTATATACATCTATTTACATGTGAGTGCATATATATTTACAAGGATGGTAGTAAAGGTGTATTATATACAAGGGATTTACAAGTTGGATGTTAATGATTATTTATGAGATTTATGTACAAGATTTATACATTGTTGCAAGAATTTTATTTGAGTTGTTATTTATACAAGATTTTCAAAATATTTTTGAAAATATTTTCACAACTATTCTAAAAAGTCTTTTTTGCAAATAGTTTTGACAAACATCTTTATAAAAATTTTAAAAACTTTGAAGATCATCTTGCAAATATTTTCCAAACAATTCGTATAGATTTCTCAACCATTTTTTCAAATTATTTGTAAATAGATTTTTAAAACCTTGTTTTGCACAAAAAAAAGGAATTTTTGAAAACAAAATATTTTTACAAATATTTTAAAACATTTTGCAAAAAATTTTCCAAATAGTTTTCAAAAGATTTTTCAGATAATTTTCAATCAATTTTCAAACCATTTTGCAAAGCATTTTTAATTGATTTATTACGAATATCTATAAAGAATTTTGGTGTGTTTTATTAATTATCCATATTATTGAAAATACTAAAGTACGAGTTATGACTAAAGTATATACAACGTATATACGACCTCCCTATATTTATCTTGAACTATGTCCTCATAGATCAAAGAGAAAAAAGGAAAACGTAACTCATACTAAGTATATAACAGTTTCTACTACATTGACTAAAGAATAAAAGAGTCAAAAGTTGATCATCCCCCTATGTTCTGGTTGAAATAATCCTAAGTATAGCAACCTGTAAACAAGGCGGGAGGGCCAAGGGTGGGAATGTACAAAATCATCGGCTCGACCTATCCCCTCTATCCTTAGGGTAAAATATGCCTAAGTATAGACAGAATATCAAGAGTTGATGGGACAGGTGAGGGATCACAAAAGCGAATAACTCAAGGTGCTCACCCCCTATACTTAGGATAAAGTACATCCAAAGTACAACAATGATGAAAGGGTGAACACTTTTCGGAAGAATTAGCAAAATTAAAAGGAAAAGAAGAAAAGAAGAAAACACAAATGATTTTTGTGATTTTTTAACTTTATGTGTCTGATCCTTTGGCATTTGTGAGTTCCTCTTGAAACACAACGTTGATCGAATCGACAATGGACATGAATGCATCATGCTCTAAATACAGCTTCAGCAACTGTTCATTGACTACAAATGGTTGTGCATTATGTGACAGTTCAGATATCACTGAACTCATGTTGTAATGCACAGTTTTCATTATGAATGGACCATTCCATTTGCTTTTCAGATTGCATGAGAAAATCTTCAACTTCGCATCAAATAACAACACCTTCTGTCCAAATTCGAAAGTCTTCCTACGGATGTTTTTGTCATGCCATCGCTTGATACATTAGGTTGTTATCATATGCATAGTCTTTGAATTCAAGCAATTTATTCATATCAACTTTTTGATTCTTTCCTATTCTCTCGGAATCAAGGTTGAACAAGTTTAAGGACCGTAAGGATTTGTGAATTGGTTCCATGGGTAGGTGGCAAGGTTTGTCATAGATCAGGCAGTAAGGAGACATGCTAAGAGGAGATTTGTACGCTGTGCGATATGCCCAAAAAACCGAGTCAAGAAGTTGTGACCAATTCTTACGATCCAGGCGTACAAGTTTCTGCAATATCGTTTTGATTTCCTTGTTCGAGCATTCTGCCAAGCCATTTGACTGAGGGTGGTACACCGCTGTAACACGATGTTCGATGCCATATTCTTTGGTCAACTTCTTGACCTCTTTGTCGATGAAATGGCTCCCCCATTAGAAATGAGAATCTTTGGTATCCTGAACTGCGAAATGATGTTATCCTTCAGGAAACGACAAATTGTGCAGCTGTCTGCCATTCGAGCGAGGATTGCCTCCACCCATCTGCTGATGGAATCGATAGCGAATAAGATGTATTCAAAGTCCTGGCAGTTATGGAATGGACCCATGAAGTCAATGCTCCATGCATCAAAGACGACAGATATCTGAATATAATTTAAAGGCATTGTGTCTCTCATACTGATGTTTCTGGCCATTCTCTGAAAGTCAGTACATTTATTCACATAATCTACTGCATCCTTGAATAGAGTAGTCCCTCGGGGCAGAGCTTGAGGGAGGAGGTGCGGGATGGGGAGGAGGTGTGGGGAAGGAGGTGCGGGGGAGGAGCTCGGGGCAGAGCTCGAGAGAGGAGGTGCAGACTGGGGAGGAGGTGCGTGGCAGGGAGGAGGTGTGGGAAAGGAGGTGCAGGAGACGAGCTCGGGGCGGAGCTCGAGGGAGGAGGTACGAGGCTGGGAGGAGGTGCAGGCTGGAGAGGAGGTGCGAGCTGGGGAGGCCTAGGGGGCGGGGGCAGGGGGAGGCGCAGGAGGCAGGGGCGGCAGGGGCAGGGGGAGGTGCAGGGGCGGGTTAGCGGGGGAAGGGGGAGGCGTAGGGGGAGGGGGAGGCACGGGGTCGCGGGGGTGGCAGGGGCAGGGGGAGGTGCAGCGGGAGGGGGGCGCGAGGGCGGCAGGGGCAGGGGCGAGGGGAGGAGGCAGGGGCGGAGGAGGCAGGGTCAAGGGGGCCATGGAGGAGCCGGGGCGGAGGTGCGAAGGCCGGGGAGGAGCTCGGGGCGGAGGGACGAGTTCGTGGGCAGAGGGGGAGGCGCAGGTGCGGGGGAGGAGCTTGGGGCAGAGGGATGGGCTGAGGGTGGTCGGGAGCTGGAGGAGCAGGTGGCTGAGAGAAGAAAGAGAAGGGGGAGGAAGAAGAATAAGAGTTGGACATTTCAGTCCATTTTTTCAATTAATTCCACTTGTATCCTTGATGTTAACGTCCGTTGGTATTATGGATGGACGGAAACTAACCCGAGGGGCACAAGTGATAGAATGGGAAGAAGTTGGGGGTACAACTGACATTCTTGAAAAGGGAGGAGCATAACTGATATTGCAATATTTCGGAGGGGCACAACTTATAAAACCCTAACTAATTTCATTCCTGTTAGGTGTGCTACACCAATTGTGAATAAATGTTCAAATAAAAAATAAAGAAATTATGATATATATATATATATATGAAAATAAAATATAACAATGTTTATTACTAAAATTAATCTTTTCTATACTAACATATTTGCAAGATATCATCCACATATGTGTCATAACATACATCAATTTCGTGTGAAAGTTTGAATCTTTTAAAAACTAAAAAAATGTAATATAAAGATTATGATAAAAATAATAAATCTTCATGTTAAAAGTTACTTTTTACTTGCTAACTAACACTTGAGCTTTCTTCTATACTTCATTGCTAACATACATCAAATTTGATTGAAACTTAATCATTGAAAAAATTTATCAAGACGTGTTATTTATTAGAATACAAATAAAATAAACTTTCATATTAAACATTAAATTTTGTGCACTAACATATAACTATGATTTTTCATCAATAACTGGTGTGCTAATTATGCACAAAATTTCACATCCATCGCTAAAAGTTAATATAAGGACGGCTATCTAATTAATTTTTCCGTTAAGCTTGTTGCAATTGCTGCAAATATAACAACAATGGAAATAAAAGGTCAATAAATTA
The DNA here is from genome assembly GCA_037367405.1 of Ottelia alismoides. Lineage (NCBI taxonomy): Eukaryota > Viridiplantae > Streptophyta > Magnoliopsida > Alismatales > Hydrocharitaceae > Ottelia > Ottelia alismoides. Next base: position 3,818 of record JAZKJV010001705.1, read on the forward strand.
CTATTTTGATATGATTTGTTGTTAACAATATACCAACGAATGTGTTATTGCTTGCGAATTCTAAATAATCAAATATTATTATCCAATAAATTATATATATTGTTATAAATTTAGTAATGAATAAAACAGGTCGCCGTAAGCTAGTGTTGTTACGATATTTGTATTTATACGTTGTACAATTATGAAAATGTTATCCTACAATTACACAAGGGTTATTTACCCATGTACCCTACAAGTTTATGCAATTGCAATATGCCCATGTTTCTATTTGCAATAATACTTTGTATCCATATATTTACTGCCCTTTGGCTATTACACTTACGCTCCTATATTACATTGACGGAAGGATATTACTTTGAAATTTGTAAAAATACAAGAGCATAAGTAGTTCTGCAAAAAAGGCAGAGTTGTAATGGTATTCGTTTGGTTGCATTGGGGTACTATTTACAGGGGTATCCCCTCTTCACAGTTTACTATTCACCCAATTCAGCCCAACATAACCCAACTCTGCCCAACCCTGCAACCAAATGAACCCTCGTGATCACAAGGGTAAAAATCCATTGCTTACTAAATTTCATATCAATCTTTGGTAAAAACATGGCGTACTATATAATCGAACATCTACGTACCCGTTTACGTAGAAATATGTACTTTCTGTTCAACATAGCAACATGCTAATATACATCTGGAATTATACCAATCTATACGTGCTTCAACGTACGTACGTGGAAGCCATGCAAAGTAGACGTACCGAAATATACGAAAGTACTGCTACAACCTTCTGAAATATTATACATTTCAATATTACGTACAAATCGATGTAAAAAAAGTATACGAATTCTACAAAAGCCTTCTCGCGTATACACAACAGATACATTTTTTGCAACGTACGGTCCGAATCTCCTGTTGTAGACCGGAAGCACGGAATCCGTAGCGATCCAACGGTCCAGACTCCTCCTGTTACGAAAATAGGATAGGTCCTGTTGCTAGAGGCAGAGGATCGAGATCTGCTTCGCTTCACAATGGCACGAAGTCGAGATCGCTGCCGTGGTTGTTGCCCTTGGCGCGGCAATGCTGCTGCACTATCAAGACGGACGCCGTGATCTTCGACTCCGACGACGCGAGGAGATCCCCCACTGCTCCGAGCTCGGGGAAGTCCTCGCGCGCCCGTAACGATGTCGCCACTGCGGAGATGCCCCTCCTGCCTCTTCCGATCAAGAAGAGCGAGTACCTGCCTTCCATCCGGTTGATCGCCTCGACGGCCTCCTCCCCATTCTCCACGAACTTCTCTTCGTACTTCACCATGCCAGATACCACGTACCTGACGAAAAAAACTACTTTAAAAATCACTGAACTACCGAAAATGGGGGTCGTTGTTGAGGAAACAATTAACGTGACTTATGTACTTGTTATAAAAGTTGGAGAGGAACGCCTCGTCCACGTCGCTCTCCTTCTCGAGCTTGCTTATCGCCATGAGAATCTCCTCGTCCTTGGACTCCTGCACGGTGATCCCCTCGTCGTGCTCCTTCTTCGACCCCGCCTGGAATCGAGTCACGACCAGGCTCACGCACGGGTGCATCGCCAGGCGGCAACCCAGGGCCACGGCCTCGCGGTCGTCCGATCCACCGAAGAAGAGCGCCGTCACGTGGAAGGAATGCTGCGTCGCAGTGATTTGGGTCATTGTGCTCAATCCCCGGTCGACCAGGATCGCCACCGTGCATGTGGCGTGCCGAAGGACCTTCACGTTCGCCGTGCGGATTCCGTCCTTCCCGCTTACCATCTTCCCGTCGACCCTTTGAAATCTGTAAAGGAAATGTCATGTCAGATGAACCCACTTAAACAATCTGGCAGTTGAAATATATTAAAAATTTCCTAGCTCAGACTCGCTTCGTTTATATGATGTATATACCTGTGGAAAGGGACTATGACCATGCCGGCTCTTATACCCTCCGTGCGGTCGCATATATCCTCGTGCATCCTGGAGAACGTTGACACCGCAGTCGCCTGGCGAATCCTGATCCTGGTCTCCACCATAAATGCGTCCACCACGACATTGATCTGCTTCGCATTGTCGCCACCGTAGTCATCGTCTTCACCGTCCTCAAGCTCCTCCTGTTGGTGGTAGAGGACGGCGGTCGTCGCCTTCTGAGGGAGCTCGACGAGGTGCATAACGTGTGCGGCGAGCGGTGTTTGCTCCGTACCGTTGAGTACCTCGACAAGATTGAGCGACGCTGGCGCATCGCGCGGGCTATGCACACACACAAGCACCCGTAGCTCCGCCTCCGGAGGGTGGTGCTCGAGGCCGGAACCGTCGTACCGTAGGGATCGGCGCTCCCTGTTGGCGAGAGCCGCTACGGCGGGCCCCACCATGATGGTGCTGAGAACCACGTTCACTAGTAAGATCATGAAGGCTTCGGCTTCCCATATCTGAACGGATAATTAAAAGTGACGATATCAAATTTTTAGTGATATATTAAATAAGGCTATTAAATTTAGATTGGAGTTATTAACCGAAAACTAAACGCAACTAATACCTTTTGATCTCTTGCTAGTCCAAGAACAATGAGGTCAACGTGGCCCTTGACGTTCATGAGGAATCCGAGCACGACCCCCTCGTTGACCGGCATGTCGAGGTGCCTCGCGGCAAGCACGGTGCCGCCGACCTTCGCGGCGGTACCGACCGCGAAAACAGTGAACGCGGCCCCCACGAACCGCCCCGTCTGCAGCACCCAGAGGCTCGTCTGCACGCCGGCGAAGCCGATGTACACCGGCAAGAGCAGATTGTGCACGGCGTAAGTCAGCTTGTTGACGAGCGTCCGCGTCGTGCTGCCCTCCTTGGGGAAGAACAGCCCGAGTACGAAGCTCGTCATCATGCTGTTGTACCCCATCGTTTCCGTCATCGATGACACGCCGATGACGAAGATTATCAGGGACACTATCTCCGTGCTCTTTATGTGCTTCCGCTGTCTATTGCGACGGTTGAGCCAACGGACGACGGGACGGATAAAGTACGCGGATATGCCGATCAGTAACAACGCGCTGATCGCGTATCCGATCTCTCTCCCGACGGCGTACTGCTGGTCGGGAGACGAGACGAGCGCGAGGATCACCAGGCACGCGATGTCATTGATGATCGCCATGGCGATCGCGAGGCGGCCGAAGTCGGATGTGGCTAACCGTAGCTCGGTGACGATGCGCACGAGGATTGGCGATGCGGTGTCGGTGAAGACGAGCATGAGGGTGAAGGCAAAGAGCACGCGCGAACCGTTGGCCTTTGTTTGCCAGTAGATGAGAGGAGAGAAAGCACCACCGATGAGGAGGCTCGCGACCGCACCGCCGCCCGCGATGACCACCGCACGACGGCTTGTGCGGAGGAATATTGAAACGTCCATCTCGAGGCCTACGAGGAACATGTAGAACATCCGACCTATGGCGGCCGTGCTCGAGAGGTAGTCCATGCTGCCGTCTGGGAAGACGATCTCGCCGACGAACGGCATGCTTGCGATGCCGGAGAGCCCCATGACGACACCTGCCTGGTCGATGTATGAGAAATGCAGCACTACAAAAACATGCTAGCACATTTCCAAAATGTTTCTCCGCCAACCCATTCAATATCGGACGATCAGATCTTTGTTATTTTTTTTTAAATGATCCAAATTGTCCAGAAAAAGTGCTAGCATGTAATTAACCTTGTTTTGTTCTCGATATAATTCTCGTAAAAAAGAGGGGCTTACGAGCATCTGGGAGATGGCGGTGGGCTGGCCGAAGCGGCGGAGGAGGAGGTGGAAGAGGTGGGAGATGATGAGGAGGAGGAACGTCTGCGTGATGATGCCCACGAGGTAATCGAGCTCGTCCTGCTTACCGGGACATGCGGTGGACTTCACCGAGGTCGGCGGCGATGGCACAGTGGCGGTGGTGTTGCTCATGGTCCCCTAGCGATACCAACGTCAAGATCTCTCCTAGCCGATCGGTGCATCGAGTCGATTCTCGGCGGATTCGGCCTCGCCGGGTCTGGGTAGATTGGATTCGCTATGAGGCCCGGAGACAGCCTCTCTTCTCCTTTGGATCTCCTCGACCTCTTTCTCTATCTTTTCTCTCGATGGGGTCGAAGTGGAAATCTATTTTGAGGTCTCAGGTAGTGGTTGGGAGGAAAAGTCAACTAGCGGATTGACACGTCATCATGTAAGTACACGTGACAGTTCTGTCAAAGTCTGCTCTCCGTAACGGTCAACGCGCTGTTTTATCTAATACGTATATTCGAAGGGGCCGGTGTGAAATTTCACGAATTAAAGTTTATGTAAATTATGTAAAGATCCCTGAATTAAAAGAACGATTTCGATATAGTACCTGAACTTTGCAATTTGTCGCGTTAAATTTTCTGGAATTTAATCGCAGTAGTTTTAAATCAAATTGAAATATATTTTTGAAGATACAATATCACATTATTACTCTTTAAAGTGTTATGATATTGAACTTGAATATTTAATTCAGGGACTTTTCTATAATTTACTTCTAGAGTTGTGAAGTAGGTAAGGTAAGGTATATAAGACAAAGACATGCAGATACAAATACAATATTTATTGGATTGTAATAAAATAGAGTTACAACACTGAATAATTAATTATTCAAGGTTATTTCGTCCGATGTTAATTCTATAATAATGAATATTATTCCTTGTAAAAGTTGATTGTAACTCATGATTTTCTTGGACCTTCTTTAATTTCCTTTCATTTGCAATTAATGAAAAATATAAGCAATGTATCATTTTAAAAAATAAATAAAATTTCAACTAAATAAATTATATATTACAATCTATCAGCTGAACACATATGTAGATGACCTCCTCTTATCCTTCAAGTCGCACGTGCAATTTTATGGGGTCACTCTAGAAGTAGCATTGAAGAATGAAGTTTGGGCAGAAAAGCGACATCGAAGCACTCTTGTTGCCTATACATGGCATTCTCGAATAGTCTCCCCACAAGGGACCATCTTGAGAAGCTTGGCCTCGTTTCAAATCCTGATTGCTTGGATATAGAGTTGACTCTGTGAACTGCATGTTCTTCGGGTGTGCTTACTTAGCTATTGTGTGGGAGAGACAGCTTGGTTGGATGTGTCTTCCCAACTCGACTTTCCTTCTACTTGATGACATCCTCTCTTGGATTAGAGGTATACATGTTCTTGATTGTGAGTGGGATATTCATTAGGAACGATGTTAGCTATCGTAGTTTGGAGAGTGGGGACTGGACCGTAACCAATGGTGGGCAACTAGTGCCAATCGCTCTCATTATTCGATACTTCAAAACACTTTATTGCCAACCATTTTTGGGGTTATTTTTTTGGTAGTATGTTTACTTTACTGTTCACACTTAGGGCCCGTTCGGTTCGGGAATAAGCAGGAATAAGGATTGGGAATAAGGAGAATAAGGGTCTATTCTTTGTTCAACTGGAGGATAGAATAAGGAGAATAAGGTGAAATAAAGGTAGGTAAGGTGGGATAAAGATAGGAATAAAAGTGAAATAAGATGAAATTAATGGGAAATAATCGTACCACGGGGAACCGTGTTGGGAGGAAAATGGCCTTTTATTCCCCTTATTTTATTCCCCTTATTCACGTAACGAACATGCCCTTAGTATGTAATGCTGACATAGCTCAATGCCTTTTGGATTTGGAGGATTTATAGAAAATTGCTTACATTTCATAAAAAAAGTGTTATGGCAAAAAAAGGAATATAGTTGTTATTGAAAAACTTGAAAAGGCACAAGTGTAAATAGAGCAGATCCTCTGCATTACTGCAGAGGTTTGCAGTGAATTCGTGGTGCATCTGCTCAATGGAAAATAAATTCGGAATTTGTAAATACAATGGCAAAAACTTGGGAGAAAGCTGTACACTCCCTTTATTTTTTTAAATCCGGCGTGAAATTGTTGGGTGCACCTTAACGGTATATTTGGTAGGAGATTAAGGATCGGAATAAGCCTTTATTCCCCGCATGCCTTGTTCTTCCTTATCCACTCCATTACTCAACTCTAATATTCTCATTCCCTTCTTCCCATCTTCTCATTCCTCCTTATTCACTCCCTTGTTCCCCTTCCCTTCTTCGCTTATTCCTCATTATCCTCTTAGCTTACAAACATTATTCATTATACCCCATGTGCCAATAGAACCGAGAACAACACTTAACTATCCTTATTCCTATGTATTATCCCTTTTTCCTATCTTCCAGTCGAGCAGAAATAATATCTTATTCCACCTTATCCTCACCTTTATTCTTCCTTATTTCCCTATCGAACGGATCCAAAATTAAAAGAGTTTTTTACACATACATTTCTTCGAGAATTTCAGTTACAGTTAAATCCCTATCTTTTTTGCAATCACACTACCCCTACTTTCTTACTAAATTAATAATTTCATCCTTCCGTTAGGATAAAAATGGGCATTCGTGTAATTGCAAAGGACAGAAATTTGAATTCTGTAAGAACATGGGGTACAAGTATTGTTGCAAAAAGATAGGGACACAAATGCAAGTACAAAATCTCATAGGGGTACGAGTGTATTTCAGTTACATTATAAATGTTAATCATGATGTATGAATGCAATTATTGTTGAGTATGCAGGGGTAGAGACGTCATTGGTTGATGTTCAGAGTAATTATACTTCATTAACCAACATTCTTATAGTATAATTATAATTGATACTCAGAATTTGTGGAATATATCAATTTTTTCTTACCCTGATATCTAATGTAAAATGAATTGTTTCCTAGTAAAAGTCTTAAGATGCGAGATGTCAGATGTCTAATGACCGGTGGTTTTAATATTGCATCAAGAGGTTGTGGTAATTCAGTAATTGGCAGAGTGAATATAGATGGTTATAGACTAAAGACTACATATCGTAGAGCAGAGGCTTGATGAATTCGAAGAATCCATTTGTGCACTCTAGGGTGAAGTGATTAGAGTTCCACCTTTCCCTCAATTTATGGATGATGATTTTCAAAAGCACCATGGGATTTTTGCCAGCTACTATAAGGGACAAATCCTGAGTTTGTAGGAGATACTACTTGTGAGGATATTGATGCTTGGTTAGAAAAGATTGGGAATATTCTCAAGATCATTCAAGCACCAAAAGACGGTTAGACATTCAATGAGTATTCGTTGACTACACAAATCAAGCGACAGTGGACTGCTTTATCACGACATTCACCCCATCCATTGATATGAGATAGTTTTTTGGGATCATTTAGAGAATAATTTCTTCTCGATTTCTTAGTAGGAAGAAAGAGGAAAGAATTGTATGAGATGGAGAAAGGATCAATGACACATAAAAGAACATCATATTAAATTTGGTGAGCTAGTACACCATTCATTTGTTCTTGAAATGTGTGAAGCTGAACGAATCTTTAAAATTTAGTGTGGGCTTCAACTTGACATTCCAGATGAGTTATGTATTCACTCGTTCACAATCATTCGTGACACCGTAAAAGCGATCTCGTACCTTGAGGATCTAAGCGTCAATAAAAAAGGAAAGATACACATTTAGCAAATCAAGGACTTTATGATGACAACAAGAATCTAATCATGTTTGACACCAGCATGAGTATTGCTATTATGGGATCCAAGGATCGCAAAAGAAGTCACAAATGTGGTTGTTGCAATTAAAGGAGATATAGTCAAGATGAATGCTTGCATAGTGTTGTGGCACATATGAGTGTAAACATATGATAAAAATGAACAAGACCGCTCTCAAGATTTATGACTAAGATGAATTTTGATGGTTATTAAAACTTCTCTTTCATAGTGGAAAAATGATGTTACATATGAAACTTATAAGCATGTGAACGTGTCTCATTTCTCCGTGATTTGTATGCTGGTACAAGTGTGCCAACAGGACAATGAAATGATAAGTGAAGTTTGCTTACTCTTTACTTATTTCAATTATGGCAATGAATGAGTAATCAAATATTGTTCTTAAAAGATAATTGTTGAAAGGATTTCAAAAGCTTAAGTTATGTCAAGTTTTCGTATTATGTGATAGAAAGTAATATAAGATAGTATGCATTAAATTGTAAGATAGGATCAGGAAAGAGTAAATTGAATGAATGTGGCTTGATTCTTTTAAGTTTGTAATCGCTGAAGGTTATTAATGTAGATCTTTTAAGATTGTTATCACTTCTGTGATAGGTAGAGTTTTGGATAAAAATACACCTTTTCAAGTGATCAGAAAAACTCTTTAAGATTGATATCGCCTCTGCAATAAGGGGAAGTCTTTAAAAAAATTATCGCTATTGTTGATAACCACAAATTCAATGTATTGTTGTTGCGGATCGCAATGGGTATAATTGTTACAGAAATGATGTTTCTATATGATGGCATGAATATTATGAGATGATATAGTAGATGGATGTAACGGGTAGCGTGAAATAATAGTGACCGACACTATAAACACATTTTGAAGTCTTGAGGAGGGGACTTGTTTTAAGAATGTTATAAGGTAAGACCTATAAGTATCGTGCGACACTCTTTTGAATTTTCCGACCTAATTAGTATTCAAACCAGACAATTATTTTATTATGTATTAGTCATCAAAACTTTTTCATTGAGTATAAGAATATCAAAATCCAAATTAGTATGTGAAAGTTATATGCATTTTAAGATCGAGGTTCGGTTAATGGATCTGGATCCGATTAGATAGATGAATCAGGGAGTTCTCCAGCAACGGTGCCATTTAAAAACTCGCTTTCCACCTTATTTATTTTATCGATATGAAGTACAGTCAGTTAGAAAGCGACTTATTACACATCATAGATTTAGTCAACTAATCGTGCTATTTTTTTACTTGGTAAGTGTACCAAGATCAAGAGAATGTCTAGTCTCACATTATGTGTTTCAAATTGTCAGTATATTTAACCATTTGTGATATTAATTTTCCTATCAGAAAATGCAGAAACGAAACGATGCAATGCATATCTTTTTTATATTTTTTACAATTTTTGATTGATTTTTAATAAGAAGATGCTAACGGAAAAACACAGAGAAATAACTATGTAAAGCACAATGAAATTTATTTTATTTTATTTCTTTTTTTATGAGGAATGCAAAATTGCGTATAAGAAATAACAATATGTAATGATAAAGTATATTATATTTTTTACTTTATTTATAAGAGACATAATACACCAAAAGGAAAGTAGGCTAGTGATATGAATGTTTGTGATTTAATTCCTTCCACGAGATTAATATTTTCTAAATTACTCAGTCAATTAGACTAGCTTTGAATAATTTCAATTCCCTACAATAATATATATATATATCAAATTTATCTTAGCATCAAGATTCAAAATATTACTCCAAAAATGGTGCTTAAATGTATCCTCGAATATTCCCTTACAACATAAGTAATAATGTATAATTTCTCACAAATAATCTGTAATCAATTCAGATAAACATATTACACTATTCAAAAAAATACTTTCAATGTAGATAACAAATGAATATAGAAATCGCCGAGTCATTCTTTCTGAGATGTATTCCTTTGTCATTGTTTAAGCTTTACGAGGATTTGAGATACATAATGCTCGATATACGGATGAGGTGGTGAGGAGGCAGTTTCCTTTGGCTTGGGTAGCATACAAGGGTAGTACTTCTAGACGGAACCTCTCGTCTTCTTTTAGGGAAGGAAGTGCTCCTCAACTTAGTCTGGCAGTGTAGAGGTCTAAAGACAAGAGTTGTGGGTTGCAATAATGCTTCAAAAGAGGGATAGTCTACTGACTCAAGAGGAAACTCCTTATGTATATATGTTGCACCATGTAGATGTTGTACATATGCACATCAAAAAAAGTGCAAAAGAAAAAAAACTCTAAAAAAGTAGTGGGTCTGATAGAAAATAAAATACCTGCTGGAGTGTATATAGTCAATAAAGCAAAGCTTATGTTACCCATTCTCGTCTCATGAAGCTTGCAGCAGGGAGACTTAGCTACATTGGTTGGGCTCCCAGGGATACGTGGCTACACTAGCCACAGTCCATTCTCTTCTTTCCCCTCTTCTTAAGCTGGTTGAACTTGAACATAGAAGGGAATACCCCACTCCTCGAGGAAAGAGCTGCCAGACTAGGGCATTAGAGTTACCTTGTTGAGGGAGGTTGTTACCTTGTCATTTCTGAGGTGGGGAGCTACCTATCACTTACACAGTACAAGAAAAGATTCATGTCATTATAGTTTGTGTATGTAGACTTGTTCTGATCTGGATTATTGAGGAGTCTTGACCATAGATTAGTAGAACTTAAAGGTTTTTTGACTCTTAAACCTAGGTTCAAATAAGGTTCTGACAAATTAATAATCCAAAGGTCTGACTGAACTTCATATTCCAATTTAATGAAGACAAGTTTAATAATCAACCTTGATTCTCCTTCTTTTTCTTTTCTTTCTCTTTTCACTTATTTTTCAAATAAGTGTTTGCTAAGGGACTAGCAAAGGTAAAGTATAGGGGGGTGATGAATCCCTGATCATCACTCTTTATTCCTTTTATTTTAGATAATTATCTTCGCAAAGCATCATGTAAAAATAGATGTAAATACAATAAGTTAGCAGTATGCATGTATTTGTTAATATTTCATAATTAGCATGTATTTGTGCAAAAATAAAAAAATAAAGGAAAAGAAAAAAGAAATAGGTATTTAGATTAAATACAGAGTGACCCGAACGTAATTTCTTTGTAACTTGTCTGGTTGAAACTATATTCATAACTCAAAATTGCCCGCACCTAATCTTCTTGGGCTGGGGTGGGGTGGGGTTCTTCCGCTGCTCTTGCCATCTTTTCAAGAATGGAATACCCAAGAGAAGGCCGAGCATTGGCCTAATCGCCAAATAAAACAAGTAGAGAGAGATAGGGCCCACTCTATATTGTACATATTAGTTGTGTAATTAAGTAATTATTTTTGACAAAATAAAAATAAAATATTATTTTTACCTCCTTGTATATAGTCCTAAAAATACACCAAAAATCAGAAAAAATAAATAAAAAATCTCCCTCCCTTGTACAAAATACATGTATATATATGCTTTATTTTCTATTTATTATATGCCTATAAATAAGTAATAAAAATAAAATAAAAATTATGTTATACTCCAAAAATTTTGTTATAAATAAATAAAATATAAAATTTGGGTATTTGTGTAAAATAACAAGATAAAAATAATTGTACAAAATACATAGGTATAATATATATATACATGTATATAATACACTACACTGTATAAAGATTAATTTATTTCTCCTAAAAACAAATAAAAATCACAGAAAAATAGTTTGAAAAATAACAAACATTTTTCATTTTATACACTTTTTGATTTAAAATCTACATTCAGTTTTTCTGATTGGTCCACGTTACGTTGTTGACCTGGGTCAACGCCATCTTCCAGGGCTTGACCCGACCCGATCTCGTCATTGGACCAATTTCTTCGAATTTTCCTGGTCGGGTCACGCAGCCCCTCACCCCGATTCTTCGCCCGTGGTATCTCCGTGGATCTAGGACCCTCGTGAATCCCTAGGAAGGCGCAGATCTTCCTAGGGTTGAGTGTCCTTGCCCGATTCCTCTAGCCCCCTGGGAACCCTATATAGTCTCTTCTCCGCCTCCAAGGAGCGATAGCTTATACCTCATGCCTCCATTCCTCCCTAGCCACCTCCGCTTGAGTGACAGCTTCATGAGGGACCCTTTAGATTGAAGCTTGGAGGAGCAGCTACACTGCTCAACCTCGTGGCCGGCGTGCCCCATCGTGATCAGCCTCCCCGCCTTCCACAGCTTGGTCGAGGCCATTACCTCGCCGATCGCCTTTGCCTGAAGCTCTAGAGCTTGCCTATGACCTCACATACCCGCTATTTACTTCACATTTTTTGATTCGCTTCAATCATTCCATCTTCCGCCGCTGCATGTTCATCCACTCCGACCAGTTGGTTAGGGCCCCATTTTCCGCATCTATCCGCTCCGATCGAACCCTCGACGCACGCTCCACCTCGCACCACAACCTGATCCCCCTTAGACTCGTCCCTTAGGTTGAGATTAAAGATCTGATCTCCTCTATCACCTCCGTCGGAGATCGAGCTTCTCCACACATTGCTTCTTTGCATTCCAGTCCGAATAACCCTCGACCGGAGCTCCGTTCTGAGTCAAGCCTCCTTTTGTAGGTGTTAGCAGGTGGTGGGAACCATCGTTTCATCCATCAGAGGGTTCGCCGGAGTAGCTCCAGGACACCTTCACCGTCACGCGCATCCGGCCGTTGGCTCCTCCATCGGACCCGTTCAGTCGACGCGTAGGACCTCCATGATCATTCCTAAGCTTCCCAATCGATCATCGGAGCTGAGGATACCCTCCTTGGCTCTGGTGAAGTTCATCTCGACCCTATTCTTCCAGGCGTCTTCAGCACCGTCGGATTGGCCCCATTCCTCCAGATCAGATCCACGCCGCCGACCGTAGTAGCCTTCCGGGCCGTTAGATCTGACCTCAGACATATCTACATCCGACGTCCTCGACAACTCCTGAGGCGTCAGATCTGACACCTGCCACATCTGAGCCGCACGGTCCACGTGCAGCCAACGACCACCACGTGTCCCTCACGCGCACCGTACGTGTCTGTAAGGGTATATTGCACTTTCTTCCCTACACTTTTCATATTTTATGTTTTAGTTTGTTAAATAAAGTTGTAGTTCAAACTATTTGTATTTAAGTCCCTGATGTTTCTGGTATTTGCACTTTAGTACTCCTAGTTTGAATACACGTGCACGATTACGTGCGCTGTGGTATTTTTGCATCTTATATCCTGGACTTTTTTAGAGGTTCTGATTTTAATGAAAAGTTTTATGTATTTGCATGTATGCCCTTATGCGTGGTTAATTAACATGTGCGTGAATTTTGTGGGAATTTTACACTGACATCCATGGACTTTGTATGTGTGTTATTGCTTAGTTTGGAAACTCAGAATATTTGCAAATAGGTCCATATAACCCGTGTGCTTTGTTTTAAATCAAATAATTATCAAATTTACTCCAAAGATTCCCCAAAAATTACCATTAGCTCCTGCTAATGTTTAATATTTTTTGTAATTTTTATGAGACGATTTGATTTTATTTAATATTTTTCTAAAAATCAAAAACCTATAAAAAAGTATCTGTTTGTTTTATAAAATACTAAAAAATATAAAAATACCCCTAAAATTTCTATAAAAATTCCGGTGTATGTGTTTTGGTTTCTTTTAATTTCAGTAACGTTTTTGTTCCAATATCCTTTATAAAACCCCTAAAAATCACAAAAGACCAAAAATCATAAAAAATATTAAAAATTCTACAAAAATAAAAATAATGAGCTTTCAATTTCTATAGTCAGATATTGTCATCAATTTTAACATAAAATCACAACCAGGACATTTAGGGCACTTTAGATATTTTAAAGTTGCCTTCTAGTCTAGGTTGTACACTGTTTTGCTATTTTGACTTTATTTCATTTTTATAAAATTATATAAAAATAAAAAAACCTTAGAAAATTGCCAAAAATACTTGCATATTTTGAAAATATAAAAATATTTTTATTTCGATTTTAGAGCATTTTTAGTCATAATAAAATTTGTAGAAGTTTATTTTTATCCTTTTATTTGATTTCTTAATTAGAAAATAAAAATATATAAAAAAATTGCAAATTAAAAATCACCAAACAGATGCCTTTTCTTCTCTGATTTCTCGACTACTTCGTAGGCGTCGCTCGTGCTCCTTGTGTTCGACCCTGGTCGCTATACCATGTTAAATAAATAGCAAAGACCGCTACATTCGAGTTCGTGCTTTGATTATTTTATGTGTAGTCTTATCTTTCTTGTTGATCCCGGCTCGGGTGGTTAAGGTCGCAACCACCTTTGATATCACTTAGCCTCGATCGCTTGAGCGCTCACCAGGCACCTCCGGTTGACCACCTGAATCGGGGGGATGATCTCGACGGATCCCAGGCTGTTGTCGGTCGTACCAAATCCCGTTGACTTCCATCAACGGTTCCTGCTCGAAGGAGGTGGAGGAAGAACTGCCAAGGGCTGATCCTGTTGGTACACCACCATCTGAGTGTCCTGAGACGGTGGCTAAAGGTATTGGTACTACGGCTGCTGGAATGGCTCCGCCTGGACATGGTGAACCTGTCTGTACTGGGCAGAGTGTTGGGTCGAGCTGCTGCTGCTGCGGTCAGCCCGTGACATGAGATGGGGATGAGAAGCCATCTGTGCCTCCTGGAGACACATGATCTGGGTCTTCAGATCACTCAATGTTTGTGACAACTGATCAATCTGCGTCATGCCTTGGCACTACTTCTTCTCGATGGTCTTGATGCGGTCCAGCTTCTCGCTTATGATGCCCATATCAACAGCCGATGACTCTGCCTGTGATGCAGCCGTTGAAGAGGTGGAAGGACCTGCATCGACTTGTGCTATCTTCTGATAGGATACGACATTGGGTGAGGGCTTCCCTTGAGTATAGAGACGGGTCTAGGACACGACAGTGTAGTTCTCGGCCATCTCCTCATATATGGCCCAGACGTCGTCTTCGTCTTTGGCAAAATAAGAACACCCACAAGAAGCGTTCACAATCCCCTACAGCTCTGGTGTCAGCCCACAAAAGAAACTCTGCACTAAGTTGGGCTTGGAGATGTCATGGTATGGACACGGTCAATGAGCTCTCGGAAGCAGTTCCATGCCTCATGGAATTGCTCATTGGGAAGCATGGAGAAGTTGTTGATCAAGGCTCGAGCTGTATTCGTCCGACCGAGTGGATAGTAATTGTTCAAGTACTCAGTCCGGAGCTGTTCCCACAAAATGACGTATCTCCCAAAATACTTCAGCCAATAGGCTGCTCTGTCAACCAAGGAGAATGGAAAAGCCATCATCTTGATGGTGTCCTCGTCCACGAATCTGTCGTGGACCGTACTACAAATCATCTCGAATTTTTGTAATTGTAGATGTGGCTCCTCGGTGGCAAGCCCATGGAACTTGGGCAACAATTGAATCGTCTGAGGGGGGAGCTTGAATTCTCCTAGAATCGCTGGAAGCTGAATCCAACGATGTATCAGAGTCGCACCAGGGTTGTGCAACTCTCTCATCGGCCTGGCTGATCGGACTGGCTCTTGTGGCTCCTCTGACTGTCCTCCATTTCCTCCTCCTAGCTTTGGTATCTCTCCACCGTCTGGTCGGTTCGGCTCTCTGTGGTCAGCTCGCATCTGGGCCATCTCTCTACGCATATCAGCCATGAAAGCTCCCTAGTCTCTGATCTGTCTCTGCATCGTCTCCAAGGAAGCTAACAGGGTGATGTTGATGACACCCTGGTCTAATACATATGTGGTGGTATGGGGTTGCCCATATGTGCGCTCCTCGCAGCTTGCCATATCTTGGGTCTCTGCAAAGACAAAAGACCCGAACTCAGGTGCCATAAAATGAACAAATATCTGCTCCGATCTCTGTGCGGGTACCTCGGGACTGTAAGAAGGGTGGTCGAGAGGGAACAGGGTGGAATCGAACTCAGGTTTGGAGAGCGGGTCTGGGCTCTCACGAACCAAACTTGATGAATGGGGCGGAGTGCTCGAAAGCGGTGCAACCAAGGGCTACCTAAGGGACCTCCGACCCATCATCGAGATCTGGAGAAAAGATGGATGGGATCTGGAAACAAACAAGATCAACAAACAAACCCTCAATTCACCTACTCAACACTGAGAGCTGATGATCGTAATGGTTTGGTCTTTTATCTTGTCAATTTTATTTAGGTGAAAATTCAGTCTAGCAGGGTGATTAAGCGAGCTGGTAGGAACCCAATGCTCTCAGGAGACTGGCCCAATCCCAAAGCTAGATCTTTCACAATCAGTACAAGTTGCGGACCATTTACCGGCTACCCGATCAACTCGCTCTGTTAAGGATATCGCGACCCGCTTTACCGGAGATCGGAGCAATCCTCACTGGAGAACGACTAACCCCAAGACCAATAGTTTGATGAAAGTTCAGGTATGGCTCTAGCCTAGTGTGCGGGTCACTTTCTCGCGCAAGCAAACCAGATAATGAGGGGATTGCTCTCCCAAGACAGATTTTTAATTCGAGTGTCTTTTAGGGTCAAGTTTGTTTAACAGTCCCAATTTTATGATTATCACTTTTTAGGTATTTTTTAATAAACAAATAAACACTTAAAGAATGTTTCGATCTCTTGATTATTTAAAGTGCAAAAATAGGGGGAGAAGTCGAAAAAGACGATGCACGATCAAACATGATGATGCATGCAAAGTAAGAGATGCGTACCTGTTGCCAGACTCTACATGCAGGGTGATCTACACATAAATTAAAAGACAGAAATAAAACTATCATATATGATGCAAGAAGAAAACAATCTTAGATGAGCAATTTCTACACGTAAAGAACTATAGTTAACTGGTCAGAGAGAGAGATCTGAGTCTGATCTCTGATGTCAATCGGTGTCCGCCACAACAGATCATGCACGCGCTGTATATAGCCTCTAGCAGCACGTGACCTCTCTAGCAACCATGTCAACTTTTTATTAATTATTTTTATTAAGGTCTAGTTACGGACTATAGATGCAGGCAAATAATTATGGGTTTGGCCTTAATTAATTAGGTCACAGTCAAAGAAATCCCTAAATCTAAGGGCCAAATTCTTCAAGAATCAAAATAAAAATAAAAGGCGAGAAATCAAAATCGGCGAAAACTACGGTGAGGTACCCCGAGCACACCGATGCTCGGTGAAACAGACCCTGATATAGCCAAGTGTCCAAAAATGTCCAAGGTCCCTGTATTATTACAACAATAATAAAATGTGCTGAAAGAAGCTAACTACTCTATCCTACATAATTGTGCTCCTCCTGTCCTCCTGATCCTCTTCGGGTGCGGGTCCTCCAACCAAAAGCCGCAAACTCCTCAGGTGGTCCCCTCTCACAGAAAATGAAAGAGATTTAAGTTAGAAAATAGTTATAACAGATAGAGGAAAAAATGAATAAAAAGAAAGCAAATAGAAAAAGAAAGAAAACTGAAAACCGACTACTAAGACGTGCTCCCCTGCAATAATACCATTCTGGTGAGCGCTCAGGCGATCGAGGCTAAGTGATATCAAATGTCGTTGCGACCTCAACCACCCGAGCCATGCTCAACAAAAAAGATAAGACCACAAATAAAACAATCAAAGCACGAAATCGAATGTAGCGGCCTCCGTTATTTATTTAACATGGTATAGCGACCAGGGTCGAACATAAGGAGCACGAGCGAAGCTTACGAAGTAGTCGAGAAATTAGAGAAGAAAATGCATCTTTTTGGTGATTTTTAATTTGCAAAATTTTTTATATTTTTTATTTTCTAATTAAGAAATCAAATAAAAGGATAAATAAAAATAAACTTCAACAAATTTTATTATGACTAAAAATGCTCGAAAGTTCGAAATAATTTTTTTTATATTTTCAGAATATGCAAGTATTTTTGATAATTTTCTGATTTTTATATAATTTTATAAAAATGAAATAAAGTTAAAATAGAAAAACAACGTACAGCCTGGACTAGAAGGCAACTTTAAAATATCTAAACTGCCCCCAAACGTCCTGTTGGTAATTTTATGTTAAAATAGATGACAATACCTGACTATAGAAATTGAAAATCATTTATTTTATGTTGTAGAATTTTTAATGATTTTTATAAGATTTTTGGTCTTTTGTGATTTTTAGGGGTTTTATAAAGGATATTGGAACAAAAATGGTATTGAAATTAAAAGAAACCAAAACAAACATATATGAATTTTTATAGAATTTTTAGGGTATTTTATATTTTTTTGATATTTTATAAAATAGACAGACACTTTTTTATGAGTTTTTAATTTTTAGAAAATACTAAATAAAATCAAATTGTGTCACGAAAATTAATAAAAATATTACACATTAGCAGGAGCTAATGGTATTTTTTGGGGAATTTTTGGAGTAAATTTGATAATTATTTGATTTAAAACAAAGCACACATATTATAGGGACCTATTTGCAAATATTCGGAGTTTCCAGACTCAACAATAACACACATATAAAGTCCAGGGATGTCAGTGCAAAATGCCCACAAAATTCACGCACATGTCAATTAACCATGTATAGGGGCATACATGCAAATACATAAAACTTTTCATTCAAATCAGAGCCTCTAAAAAAAGTCCAGGATATAAGATGCAAAAACACCACAGGGCACGCGATTGTGCACGTGTATTCAAACTGGGAGGACTAAAGTGTAAATATCAGAAACATCAGGGACTAATATGCAAATAGTCTGAACTATAACTTTATTTAACAAACTAAAATATAAAATATAAAAAGTGCAGGGAAAAAGTGCAATATACCCTTGCAGGCACGTGCGATGCGCGGGAGGGACACATGGTGGCCGCTGGCTGCGCGTGGATGTGCGGCTCAGATGTGACAGGTGTCAGATCTGATGCCTCGGGAGTTGTCGAGGACGTGGGACGCATATACGTCAGAGGTCAGATCTAACTGTCCGGAAGGATGCTGCGGTCGGCAGCGTGGATCTGATATGGAGGAATGGGGCCAATCCAACGGTGCTGAAGACGCCTGGAAGAACAGGGCCAAGATGAACTTCACCAGAGCCAAGGAGGTTATCCTTAGCTCCGATGATCGATTGGGAAGCTCAGGAATGATCGTGGAGATCCTCCACGTCGACTGAATGGGTCTGATGGAGGAGCCAACGGCCGGATTCACATGACGATGAAGGTGGCTTGGAGCTACTCCGGAGAACCCTCTGATGGATGAAACGGTGGTTCCCAGCACGCGCTAACACCTGTAAAGGGAGGCTTGACTTGGAACGGAGCTCGGTCGAGGGTTATTCGGACTAGAATGCAAAGAAGCGACGTGGGGCGAAGCTCGATCTCTGACGGAAGTGATGGAGGAGATCAGATACTTAATCTCGACCTATGGGACGAGCCTAGGGGGGATCAGGTTGTGGTGCGAGGTGGAGCGTGCATCGGGGGTTTGATCGGAGCGGATGGATGTGGAAAACGGGGCTCCGACCAGCTGGCCGGAGCAGATGAACACGCGGCGACGGAAATGTGAAGTAAATAGCGGGTACCTGAGGTCCTAGGAAAGCTCTAGAGGTTCAGGCGAAGATGGTCAGTGAGATATTGGCCTCGACCAAGCTATGGAAGGTTGGGAGGCTGATCTCGGTGGCGCACGCCGGCCACGAGGTTGAGCAGCGTAGAAGCTCCTCCAAGCTTGATCCAAAGGGTCCCTCAGGAAGTTATCACTCAAGCGGAGGTGGCAAGGGAAGAAGGGAGGCGCGAGGTACGATCTACCGCTCCTGGAAGGCGGATAAGAGACTATATAGGATTCCCATGAGGTTGGAGGAATCAGACAAGGGCACGCAATCCGCGAGGGACCTAGATCCAAGGAGAGACCATGGGCGAAGAATCGGGACGAGGGGCTACGTGACCAGACCGGGAAAATTCGAAGAAATTGGTCCGGCGACGAGAACGGGTTGGGTCAAGCCCTGGAAGAGGGCATTGACCCGGGTCAACAACGTGACATGGACCACTCAGAAAAATCGAATGTACAAAATACTTACAAATTCAATAAAAATAGTAAATGATTTTAAAACAAAAAGTGTATAAAATGAAAAATGTTTGTTGTTTTTCAAACTATTTTTCTGTGATTTTTTTATTTATTTTTAGGAGAAATAAATTAATTTTTATAAAGTGTAGTGTATTATATACATGTATATTATACCTATGAATTTTGTACAATTGTTTTTATTTTGTTATTTTTACAGAAATAACCTAATTTTATATTTTATTTATTTACAACAAAATTTTTGGAGTATAAAATAATTTTTATTTTATTTTTGTTACTTATTTACAGGTATATAATAAATAGAAAATAAAGCATATATATACATGTATTTTGTACAAAGGAGGGGAGATTTTATTTTTATTTTTATTTTTTTTATTTTTTTCTGATTTTTATTTTATTTTTAAGACTATATACAAGGAGGTAAAAAGGATATTTTATTTTTATTTTATCAAAAATAATTACTTAATTACACAACTAATATGTACAATATAGAGTGGACCCTATCTCTCTCTACTTGTTTTATTTGGCGATCAGGCCAATGCTTAGCCTTCTCTTGGGGTTCGGGTCACTCTGTATTTATTCTAAATACCTCCTTCCTTTTTCTTTTCCTTTATTCTTTTATTTTTGTACAAATACATGCTAATTATGCAATATTAACAAATGCATGCATAATGCTAACTTATTGTATTTACATCTATTTACATGATGCTTTACCAAGATAATTAGCTAACATAAAAGAATAAAGAGTGACGATCATGGATTTATTATTCAACCATGGATTATATTGGCTTCAAGTCTATGGAAGAATATATGTTTTACGAAAGGTCATAGAGTAGAGGACTCTCAATAGCATGCCTTCAAAAAATGCGAGGATTGTTAGGAGGGATAAGGGACGGTGATAGATGATCAGACGGGGATAAATGATTAAGATCCTATGCATAGTTTTTGATATTTAACTTCCCTTTCTCTAACAGTTTAGTCTATTATAGCGTAATTATGATTAATACTTACAGGGAAGACGAATTCGATCGGTTCGAGAGATTAAAGAACGCTACTCATACTCGAGGTGAGGATTTCCTTGAATTAAATAATATCTTCACCATTTCTTTTGCTGAGTTGGTTGTCTATTAGGTTGTTGTATTTTTTTAGGATGTCTAAATATAAGATAGTATTAGGACATATAGGAAAAATCAATGGGAATCATCTACATTGAGAGATGTAGATGATTTTAGGATAGAGCTTTGGGATGCTAAAATATGAAAAACATGAAGAAAAAGAGAATGAGAGTGAAATAAGAGAAACTTGGGACTTTGCTCCCTACTGGTTAGGGTAGATCCTTTGGATCGAAACTCGTGGTATAGTACAAGATAAAGTGACCCACCAGATATCAATCCGTGATATGTCACAAGAAAATTTCAAGCCTGAAAAACAAATGAGAAGGAGTGACTCTGAGGATAGTCACTCGAGAAATGATGACTTCTCACTCCGTCCAAGTAATGGGCATGTGTTATACACTCGAGGGTTAATAAATCAAAGTACCACTAGTAGGTTAGGTTACCTGCTAGATACAACTTATCTTAACCACTAGGGAATTCCTGACATGAGTTACATATGTACAACAACAACAACAACTATCATAATCAATATTTTGATGATTGGTAATGAAGAGAAATTATTACAGATTGATTAAATACCATAGAAGGAAAAAGAGAAAAATAAAAGAAAAGAAAACTCCTACCAAATGGTAGATTATAAAACTCAATTTTTCATCTCATTATATCTCTTATATCTTCTCACTGAGCCTTTACAAACATCTTTAGTTGACCACCCAACTCAGGTGATGGCCAAAACACACATTATGACACAGAAGTCTACCCGACCGCCACGATGCCAACTCCACCCACATTCTACACTGGTACAACCAAATCACCCACCAATCATCATGTCAACGGCTCCTCAAGAGATTAGCGAGCCAAGTGTTACCTCCCCCGTACCTCATCCTGGGGGAGAAAGAAAGGATCCTGGTCATGCTTTGTGAGATCATGACAGTAATGACCAACCTCACTTCGAGGTTGGAGATGATGATTCACTATCGTCGCTAGCACCCGCTGCCAAATGATTAATGATAAGGAGATACCGACTTCGTGAAAGATTTCTTTTTGTTTGGTTTTTTGTGATTGCAGTGGGGGATGTAACTTTTTGGTAACCCTTTATTGTTATAAACAATATTTTTGAGTTCTATCCTTCTTAGCATAGAAGTGGACATAGTGACTAATTTGCAAACTTCATTTTTGTTCAAACTTGAAAGAACAACTGGTATGAGAAGCTTTATGGAAAGTCATGATGATAGTTTTCTAGGGTACATATCTATCTATATGGTTTTCTTTGTGTCTCTATGGTTTTATGATGTTGGGGAATCAGATTTTTCTGCTCTATTACGTTTCTTCTCTTGGTAGATTGTTGGACAATAGGTTATAACCATCATGTTCCGATCAAATCCGAATGTGTTTGCTATAGGGGATCGAGGCATGACATAAGTGGTATCAGAGCCTTGGTTGCCCTAATTCACCTAAAAATTTGAATAAATAGAGCTCTGGAGATCTTATACTCTCTCAAGTAGCACTACAAACTGGACGTCCTTTGGGACGCTTATTGGGGACTGTCAAGGAGCAACCGTCCCCAATAACAGTATCGGGGACGGTCAGTAGCGGACTGTTCCCTCTCTAATGTAATAGCGACGGTTATTAGCGACCGTCGCCATCAATTGACCTTTAGGGACGGTTATATAACCGTCCCTAAGTAGGCTAGCCCTAGCTTGGTTTTGTTGTTACCCGGGTACTTTAGGGGACGGTTATAACCGTCCCCGTTACTCCACTGTGCCCGTCGCTTATACGAATCTATAGGGGACGGTTACAACCGTCCCCGATAGTTGGTTATAGGGGACGGTTGCAAAACCGTCCCCTCTGCCCTTGTAATCGGTGCGAACCTCCAAATATCTGCAATCAAAGGGGACGGTTCACTTATAACCGTCCCCGATCATTCGTATAGGGGACGGTTAGACGGCCGTCCCCGATGGTCATATACCCCTCCGGCGACTCCATTCCTCATTCTCCACTCGATATCGGCTGCAACCTCTCGCCCTCTCCTCCTCCTCGTCCTCAACTCATGCCCGGTCTCCCTCCTCCTCCCTCTCGCCGCCTCCTTGCCCTCCGCCCGGTCGCCCTCCCTCCCGCCCGCCGCCTTGCCCTCCGCCCTCCTCGTCCTCAACTCGTGCCCGCCCGCCCGCTGCCTTGCCCTCCGCCCTCTCGTCCTCAACTCGTGCCCGCCCGCCCGCCGCCTTGCCCGCCGCATTACTTGGTTGTAAGTTTTTTTATTGTTTTTTATATATTCATCATGCTTATGATTGTATATTTTTTTAATATGCTTATTAGTTTAGCCAAATGCTTAAGATAGTAGATTAAAAAATAGTAGATAATCTTGATTATGATTAAATGCTTTTAGTGATAAATGCTTATTAATTTAGTTAAATGCTTGTAAGTGTTGTTTTAAATCATATTTAGATTAGAAACATAGGAGTTAAATGGTTATTAGTTTAGTTAGATGGTTAAAAAAATACAACTTATCATACAATATTAAACTTTACTGTAGTTAACTTTGGATGTTACCTATAGGTAATAGACAAAAGTTGGATGAATAAAAGATTCGATGATTATCAGACATATAACAAAGGGGTTATCGGATTCTTAGACTGGACATTTCGATATGAGTCGCTCTATCATATTGTAGGAGGTGAAGGAGATAAGATACATTGTCTGTGCATAAGATGCAAGAACACTTTGACACAAAATCGAACCATGGTTTACGAACATTTGATATTAAATGGTTTTTGGCTCCATTATACAAATTGGACGTATCATGGTGAAGGAGTTATTTTGGACGAAGATAATAATGACCAAGTTGATAATGAAAGAGATGTCTCTGAAACACATGACTGTGATGCTATGTTTGAGTTGATAGATAACATTCGAGGACATGACACTGATGAACTGATGGATTCACCTCTGGATTCCTTACTTGAAAAAATACAAGATGCAGAAAAGCCATTATGTGACGGAGTCAAAATGTCTCGGTTGCATTTTCTTCTGGAAATGTTTAAGATAAAAGTGAAGAATCGGTGTACAGCGGTTACGATGACAGATGTCTTACAGTTGATTAGGGCCTTATTAAATAATCCAGAAAGTTTTCCAAAGGATTGGAAGGACGCTAAATCAAGATTTCGGGCACTTGGATTAAACTACGAGAAAATTGACGCATGTCCGAACGACTGCATTTTATATTGGAAGGATTACTCAAACCTATATACATGTCCTGACTGCAAAAGTAGCAGATATAAGAATTTGGACTATGATTCGAAAAGGAAAAAATTGGAGAAGATTTTACGATTCTTTCCTTTGATTCCCCGATTACAGCGATTATATTCATATGAAAGAACAGCTAAAATGATGATATGGCACAATAATATCAGAAAGAAAGATGTAATTGGTGTTATGCGACATCCGTCTGATTCAGAAGAGTGGAGGAAATTCGATGAAATGTATCCATCGTTCTCTGAAGAAGTAAGAAACATATGTTTAGGTCTTGTTTCCGACGGTTTTAATCCATTCGGAAATATGAGTACGAGTTACTCTATTTGGCCTGTGATAATTGTTACATATAATTTGCCACCATGGATGCCAATGGCATCTTCTTTTATGATGATGACGTTATTGATACCTAGTCCAAAGGGACCAGGTAATGCGATAGATACATATATACAACCGCTGATCGATGAACTAAAGATTCTATAGAATTCTAGAGTGAGTACGTATGACACGGCAAAGAAAGAATTCTTTACAATGCGTGCTTCTTTATTGTGGACAATTATAACTTTCTCGTGTATGTCAATTTATGGGGATGGAGTATGAAGGGTAAACTCGTATGTCCGATTTGTATGGATAAAACACATTCGACATGGCTAAGTGCGAGTATGAA
This sequence comes from Ottelia alismoides, assembly GCA_037367405.1. Classification (NCBI taxonomy): domain Eukaryota; kingdom Viridiplantae; phylum Streptophyta; class Magnoliopsida; order Alismatales; family Hydrocharitaceae; genus Ottelia; species Ottelia alismoides. The sequence continues at coordinate 28,461 of JAZKJV010001705.1, forward strand.
GCATTGTTATTTGGGACATCGTCGTTTCTTACCCGTAAGTCATAGATGGTTAAGAAGTGAAAACAATTACAAGTTTCATAGACAGTTGACGAGCGCGGAATCTACCCTTTGGATGTGGTCTGATTAGACTAAGTGCGTTGCAGTCGGATAGATCCGCGATCGGTCAAAAATAACCGCACGACTCGATTAAATCGTCGAATGAAATTAAGTTGCGGTTTTATGTTTATTTAGCCTGGGCAAGCTCCAGGGTCGACTCAAGGAGGCAAAGGAACAACTAGGGATCAAATTAGAGGTATTAGATTGCGGTTTTCCAAGTTATATTTTTTTGGTATTCTTTTTCAAATTTTTTTTATGCAAGACACATGCAACAATCAAGCCAATTTAGAACTTAAATCAGAAGTGTGTTCAAATAAAGTCCAAAAATTATGAAACTTGGCTGGATTATGAAATGGGATGAAGTTAAGCTACCCTAATATTTTTGGAATTTTCTGATGCACGGATGATAAAATATGCAGACTTTAGTGAAAATGACTAAACCAATTTTAATAATTACCAAACGATGATATTTCTCAGAAATAAAATTAATCCAAATAGGTCTAATTAAGAGCTATCCAAATCAACTTTAATTTCAATAAAATACTTCACGGTTGATTAACTAAAAATCGATTAAGGTTTTCACTAAATAATTTTTCTAAGACAAACTACACGTGCAAATGGAATGATTTTTGGATATGTTGTAGCATAGACTTAGATCTACCAATGGTGATTTTTCAGTGATTTTTCGACAAGCAGAAAATACACAATCAAGTAATCAATCAAAATAGGCAAAATATTGCAATTTCTTCCCAAATTAATTTCAATAAATATTCTGCAAATCAAAAAAATACAAATAAATGATGAAATGTTAGAACAAGACTTGTGCTACACAATGCAACTTTTGAAATTGACAAATGATGGCAAAATGATGATAAAATAGATATACAAATGCAAGGGTATGAATGCAATACAGAGAAAAGAAATAAACCAAGTCAAATTGTGCCTAAGGGCACTTCTGCATATACGGAAACTTCAAAGATAAAACTTGCAATTTTCACATGAATAAAAATAAAAGTAATGGACCTTCTCTTCTCCAGCAAGTTAGGGCAAAACACGAGAACAGAGCGCGGCACAAGGGGTCCACCGCGACGGGTGGCGCCGCTCGATGGCGCGGTGTGGAGGAGGCGCAGCGAGGGGCAGACGGTTGGAGCTGGGCGCGGGCGGCCGCGAGCTGGTCGCGCGGCTGAGAAGGGGCACGCAGTGCAGCGTACGAGGTGGAGGACGCGTGCACCGCGGCGGCGGCGACGACGAGCGCACGCGCGCGGCTGTGCGCGGACGCGATGCTGGCGAGGTGCGGCGGCGCTGGCCGCTGGAGGAGCGCGCGAGGCGTGAGGATCTGGCGGCGCGGAGGAAACCGCGCGCGAGGGCGGCGCGCGGCCTGTGGGAGGAGGGTGGCCGGAGAGCTGGGGCGGATGAACGGGGCGCCGTGGGTGCGCGGTGGGCGCGCGGCTGGGATGGTGGAGATCGGCACTTCCCGCGTGGAGGAGCGCCGGTTGCTGGCTGGGCCGCGGCGCTCCGCGGCGAGGTGGCTAGCAAGGCGGCGGGGGAGAAGCACGGCTTGCCTGCAAATTATTTTTTTTGTTTTTTTGTATATTTTTTTAATATTCTTTTAACAGGGAAATAATATGTGAAGTGAATAGATGAAATGTGATGGTGGTTTTTGTTGTAAATGTGGTGACGATATTGGTAGATGATAATGGTGGTGATTGTGATGGATTGTGGTTGATAATGGATGATGTAAAAAAATATGCGATGATGATGATGAATGATGTTGGTGAGTGAAATGATGGTGAATGATGTTTTTGATTGTGTTGAAGAACAATAAGAGAAAATTTGTTAGATAAAAAAAATAAAATGATAAGGAAAAGAAGAAGGGTACTTACCTGCGGTTCGCCGAAAGTGGAGCCACGGAGTGCGGCTTCCGTCGTCGTCGCCTCGATTCGATTTGACGAAAATCGAAGAAGCTCGGTTGTGATCTGAAGTGATGCACAACGACACGAGGAGGAGTCCTCGTGGATCTCGCCTTGAAAACCGTCGTCGCTCGACCAAAAATGTTGACGCTGTCACCGACAACACTCGGGGGCTGGTGGTCTCTCCCTCAAGATTGAAGAAATGGCGGATGAGGGAAAATGAAGGAGATGGTGGTGAATAAAAAGAGAGGAGAGGGAAGTTGGAGAAGGGATGGAGAAGATGGAGGAAGTGGAGATAGTGGGGAGTTATTGGCTTGGAGTGGAAGAAAAGAAAGGGGAGAAGAAGTAAAAGGGTAATAAAAATAAATATTAAATATAGTAATATAGTAGGCTATTAAAAATAACAATAAATAAAGTAATAATAATTAAAATAATAAAATCCGAAATTAATAATAATAATAAATAAATCCGAAAATAATAAATTAAATCCGAAATTAATAAAATAATAGAAAAATGGGGAGACACGTGGCGGCTCCAGGAGCTGCCACATGTCGCTCCTAGAAAAATCAAAAATTAAATGTAAACAAAAATAAAAAAGAAATAATAAAAGAGATTAAATCAAAAAGTGGTCAACACGAAAGTTGCTCGTCTCGACAAGATCTACAACTTTCGTGAAGGGCCGAAAATCAAAGGAAATCATCTGTACAAAAATGTATTTTTGGGTGGTACTTTATAGGTATAAAATACCGCATTTTATCTTTTTATAATTTTTTTGTCATTTTTAATTAAGAGAAAAATAAAGAAAATATGAGAAGAATATTTACAACTTAATCTATTTTTTTTGGATTTTTAATAATTAAGAAAATAAAAAGATAAAATACAGGGGTAAAACGGTCATTATGTACAATGTACAAAAGGGGCTCAAAACCCAAGTTTTGCATACGAGCTCCGATTTTAATGAAATTGGTCTTGTTTCGAAGGTCTCTGAATGTATATTACTTTAAAAGTGAGTAGACCTAATTCGGAGGTTGTATGAGAGAGATATGTGAATTGTAAGGTCTAAGGTCTCCAATTGGGTTTGGGATTTTATTGGGTAATTTTACAAGTTAATATTTTTTAGATATTTTTCTTTAATTAGTGTTAGTAATGTATACACTATAGAGTTGGTTTTATTGGATTTGGAGTTAGTATAAAATATATACAAATAAGGTATTTTATCTAATATACAGGTGGATATTTACAAGTGAAATTGGCTTCTTATTTAATGCAAGTATGAATGCTAAAATGCAGATGTTATCCTTGCATGCATGAATGCTAATTTTACAATAAAAAAGGAAATATGCATCTATTTACTCGGGAACAAGACTCTATTTTCAACTTTTAGAGTGATGAATCACAGATTCATCAACCCCCTATACTTAAACCTTGCTCGTCCCCGAGCAACTAAAATGAAATGCAAGAGTGAAATGAGATTGGGTTCCATACCAAGGTCATGAATAAAAGTTGAAAATGGAGCTTGACTCGACCTTTGGATTAATTGTGTGGCGGAACCTTATTGGGACCTGAACTTAAGACCTAACAGACTTCAAGTTCCACAAGTCTTCTATTCAAGACGCCTCAATAGTCAGGTCAGAACAAATCCTCAGACGCAAATTTCTGATGACTATGATTCTTACTTGTACTGTGTAAGTGAAATATAGCTCTCCACATCAGAAATGACTCGGAACCAGCCTCCTCTAACAAGGTAACTCAATAACCCGGTCAAGTAACTCTTTCCTCGAGGAGCAGGGTATTCCCTTCTAAGTTCAAGTGCGACCAACTCAAGAGGAGGAGGTAGAGAAAAGAATGGATGGTAGCCAGTGTAGCTACCTATCCCGGGATGCCTGACCAGTGTAGTCAAGTCATCCAGCTGCATTTTCTTTGCTAATATACATACTCCGACAGGTATTATTTTTTTCTTGGACCTGTCTGATTTTTTTGGAGTTCTTTCTTGCATTTTTTTCTTTTTTTTTTCTTTTTTTTTGGAACTATATACAAGGTGCAGCATGTACATCAGGAGTTTTTCCTCTTGAGCCAGTAGACTATCCCTCTTTTGAAGCATTATTGCAACCCACAGCATCCCGTCCTTAGACGTCAACACCACCAGACTAGGTTGAGATGCACTACCCTCCCTAGAGGAGGACGGATGTTTCCACCCGTGCGCTACTCCAAGATAAAGGATTCTACCTCCTTACCATCTCATCAATGAAGAGCTACGTGCATAGTGCTTGTCCAAGTTAGGTCATTATCTAAAAGAATCCTGCGTATGCACGAGATATTCTACTTAGACTAATCAAGATGACATGTAAACATAGACTTGCGGACTCAAAGAATTAAGTCACTTGACCTGAGAAATCTTAACTCCAGTTCCTATAAGGTTCCTCTGAAATTAGGTGGATTAAGGTCAAATCAAGTCCATCCTTAATATCTACTCATAACTTGGTTCAGAACCCACTAGCTTTTCACTTTGCATATGCAAGATATGCAGATGATGTGCAGATGACATGCTATGAATGAAATGCAAGATTTTTTTTTTTTGAAAATGCAGGATAATATGCAAGAGTAAATAAGAAGCCTTTTTGTTTTATTTTTCTGGTATACAACAATCTTTTTTTATTATTTACAACAATTTTTAGTTGATACAATTTGTACATAGTATACACGATTTTTTTTGGTATACATCCTATTTTACAACAAATTTTACAAAGGTATGTTTTACAAGAATTTTATAACTTTTTATACAAGTATTACACATATAGTACATATTATACAAGTATACACAATTTTAATTTATTATTTTTTTTTAAATTTTTACAAAAGGTTTACAAGTATTATACAAGTATATAAATTTTTTTTCAATTTTTACCCACCCGTAATTATTGCAAAATATATACAAAAATACGTGAAAATACGTGAAAGTACGAGCTATGGGTAAAGTATATATGTAGTATATACACGCCCCCCCTATACTTAGCGTGTGCTATGTCCTCAGAGCACGAAAGAGACTAAAAAGACATAGCTCGGGCTAAGCGTAGGGGAGCTAAAATTACAAAAGTATAGAAGTCGTCTCGCCCCCCCTATACTTAGGCTCTGGCAGCCTAAGTGTAGAAGAAGATCAAAAATGGGGCGGGCGAGGTTAAGAGGAGAAATGGAGGAGTATATACACAGCGGGCATCGGTCCCCCCTATACTTATGCTCTGCTCAGCCTAAGTATAGGACAAGAGTGAGTATGAGAACCGATGTGATCTGGAGGATGTACAAAGAACCGACTTAGGTGACCCTTCCCCCCTATACTTAGGATCTGGTTATCCTAAGTATAGTCCGAGATAGTGATCTAATGATGCGGGGATGGGTTACTAAAGTCGCGTAAGAGAGAGGATGGAATGTACAAGAAAGAGTGAGAATATACAAGGATTAAGAAGGTTTGTGACGAACCTTCTTGCGTACACGAGGAGGTGGATAATATACATATGTGTCGCTGTCGGAATCGTCCTCAGATGAATAATAGTGAGGTGTAGGGATTGTCCAACGAGGGTCGACACACGGCTGCTTGCTCAGATAAGGCTTGAGAACAGCCGAACTGAGCTCACTCATATAAATCACCTTATCCGGACCAGATGAGGATTCCTCTGAAGCTTCCTTCTCCGGAGTTGTGAAGGAGACTTTCTTAGTCGATTTTCTAAAACCTGAATCATTGAGAGGGAGATGAGAGCGACGCGCCCTGAGAGGTTCGGGGGAACACCTCGAGGAATCAATTCTCAACTTCCTCTCACTAGATAACCGACTAGAAGAGGGAGAAACCGTGTTTTTATGTGGAGTCAATTTTATCTGGGTTGTTTCCTTAGAAGGTCCGGGTCGTGGTGTGGTGCTGACTATGGTTTCCTCACCAGATGAGTCACCATAGAGATTGTAATACTCCTGAAGGGTCAGCACATGCCTCGGGAAGGTTCTAGTGGTCTCAGCTGGCTTGGCATTATTAGGCTCTTGTGTCGGATCACTGAAATGATCAAGGCAATCCACAAATGTTGTGTCCGACTCAATGATAGCTTTTGATCGTGAGTCCTCCTTAGAAGCTGTCACGGTGGTGGTGCAAGCAGTTGATGAAGTGGAGGTGTGGGGAGTCTCTAATCCAACGGTCGTCCGGACAGTTGGTTTCTCAGGTGTAGCAGAGAGGTGGGACTCATCTACTTCTCGATGGTCATGACTGTCAGCGGATGTGTGGGTCACCTTAGAGTAAAGTTTATCAAAGAATGGATGAGGTCGAAGCGCTCCCAATGCTGAAAAATCGATTTCCCGAGTCTCGCAATCTATAATCGCCTTAGCCAAGGCTAAGAACGGCTTCCCGAGAATAATCGGAGACTGGGAAAACTCTCCTCGGTGCTCGATATCAATGATCATGAAGTCCACCTGGAGTAGAGCACCTTGGAAAGTAATGATGACTGAAATATTTCCTCTAGACCGTTTGATAGATCGATCAGCCAACTGAACGATCTCTCTTGACTTTCTGATTGGTCTGAGTTTGAGCTTGTCAAACACAGAGGTCGGGAGGATATTTATCGGTGAGTCATCATCGATTCTCGTATGGGTAAAGATGGTATCTTTGATTTCACACTCAACTCGGGGCAACCGCTTCACTCTGCGGCTTTTGGTCTTTCTCCCCATCACCAAGGAGGTGGCCATAGACACTATGTGTCTTTCAGTCCTTGTCCTCTTATTACCCGACCTCTTGGGCATCAATTTACTTCTAACAAATCGTTTGAGGTCGGGAAAGTGATCTATGGCCTTTATTAAGGGAAGTTTGAAAATCAGTTCTTCATCGAGTGCTTCCCTTAGGGCAGGATCTAATTTTTTTAGGTCATTTTCATTATCAATTTTTATGTGGTTTTTTGGTTTTTCAATTTTTTTGGTATTTTGGATAGATGAATGATCGGACTCTGGATTGGAGGGCAAGTGGTTAGTAGAAGAGGGAGATAGAATGGACTCCAGCTGTACAGACGGTGTGGGTTCCCTAATGTTTGCTTGGCTTTCAACCTCAAAATTACTCATATCCTTTTCCACTTTCATTCTCAAGCTGGCAGAAATTAAGTTCAATATTTCCATGACATTTCTCAACTCATTACCGAATGATTCACTTTTCTCAATAAGTCTGGAAATGTCATCCTCCACAAAATTTCCATGACAATTCATGGGAGAGTTCTGCTCAATTGGAGGAGACTGCTGAGATGTTGAGGTCTCATACTCAACATACCTATACTCTGGCATGTATTCCTGGGTCGAGTATGGATCATCCGAATGGCAGATATTGGTCAGAGCCTCATATGATGGAGTCAATGAACGAGGGACTAGTAAGTCTATCTCATTAGTCCACTCCTGTGAATGTATAGGCTCTCCGAATGAAGGCTGGTTAATGGAGGCTCGATCACTAAAGTCAATCAAGTCTGGAAAATCATGATATTCAGGCCCCTCTATTCGGTTTGTTCGATTGACTAAGTTATGCCCTAAGGTCAAGTCGGGATGTGTATATGTAAATTGTTGTATGCTCCGTACTTGAGGTGAGAATGAAGTATGTGGGGGCATATAGTTTTGCCAATCATCTATCTCAGCAGTGGCTTGCTCTTCATTCGATTCTTTGATTCCAGCAAGCTCTCGAGAGTAAGGACAGTCAGCCCAAGAAGGAAGTGGATCCGGAGTGTCAGAATATGGAGTAGGTGAGAAATGCGAAGAAGTGGAGAAGTCAGTCGGAGTTCTGACTTCGTGATCGGGTTGAGGGGAAGTCGACCACGGGTAAGGGTCTCCCGTGGATGGCGGAGGAGAAAGCGAAGATGAACGATATATGGTCAAGGAGGAGTGACCAGAGGTCACAGGGTATGAGGACCAAAATCCCGACATCTTGAGGAGGAAAGGATGAATGCAAGAAGATTGAGGTAGAAAATGTGCAATTACACAGGATACACACACAGACCGACTCCAAGACAAACGCAAGAGCAAACCCCGAGTTCACACTCAACACGGTGAAGGACCCGAAACCGAGTCCAATTAATCTTGTAAATTTTAAGTATGAATTTCAAGCAAGATAGCAAGGATTACGCGGCCTATAGGGAAGTCGGCTTAGAACCGGATGTGTCTTCCCTGTTTAACCTGTCGCCTAAGATACCGCCGGTCCTTCCTTTCTTCGCTCCTATCCCAAGTCGATGGATTCAAAGACCACACCCCTATCTACCTGCAAGCAGGCGGAGGCTGACAAGGCCGGAACTTCACCCCGGGGGGTTACTGGCAGCTTGTCGCAAAGTACCGCAATTTCGCCCCTATCTACCTGAGACAGGCGGAGGCTACTTGATACTAGTCAGTGAATCCGAAATTATTCGACTTGTGATATTTGCTAGGATTAGTCGGAACGTGATATGGAAGGCGGGGATTTGGGCTCTGTCTTAAAGTGTTCACACACACTCAAGTACCCTCACTCAGCCTGAAAACAAGGTCGGGGTTACTCTCCCGCAAACAAGGGTTAATTTTAGTTAATTTTTTTGGGTCCAATTCAATTAGCAGCCTTGATTTTAGAGATTAGTTATCACTGATATTAATCCACACAAGCAATCACGTCTACCGTCCAGTCCCAATTCCTTTATCCTAGGTTAGAAAACCGAGAGAGAGAATCGGAAAAAGCCGATGCGATCGAGAAAGGTAAGAAGACTTACAGTGCCTCCAGCTCTCTACAATGCAGGATGCAGTACTGAATTGAAATTTTACACTATATGCAAATGCAAATGAGAAAAGCCGCTCCTAGACAGGCAGTTCTATTATCGAGTGAAGAACAGATTATTTTTGGCTAAGTTCTGCGGTCTAAGTGCGTCTTTTAAGTGCAATGTGTGGTCCTAAAAGTTACGAGCACAAGCAAATCCTAAATTGGCTCGAGGAGCCGCTAGTGCAAGCTAAGTTACAATTCACCCACACAGCACACGGGGACACAGTTTCACTATATTTACACGCGCGAGAACCCAAACAGGAACCGCTGGAAATAATGCGGATACTTTTTACAAGTTAAAAAAAATGAAGAATCCTTCTGGCATCTCAACAGCCGACTTGATCCACGAACCGTCGGCCTCCGATGCACTTCGAGATGCGTCGACTTCAAGAAAGCCGCTCCAAGTCCACCGAGCCCTCGCACAAAAAGATATAAAAATGTTAGAGAGATAAAAAATTAATAAAAAAATTGAAGAAAAAATGGAATAATTACAAGATGGTTCGGGGATCAGACTACCCGAGTGAATGGAAAATGCAAATCTAAATTTCTAAAGTGATCCTAAGCCGTTTGCCTCCCCGGCAACGGCACCATTTGACGAGCGCGGAATCTACCCTTTGGATGTGGTCTGATTAGACTAAGTGCGTTGCAGTCGGATAGATCCGCGATCGGTAAAAAATAACCGCACGACTCGATTAAATCGTCGAATGAAATTAAGTTGCGGTTTTATGTTTATTTAGCCTGGGCAAGCTCCAGGGTCGACTCAAGGAGGCAAAGGAACAACTAGGGATCAGATTAGAGGTATTAGATTGCGGTTTTCCAAGTTATATTTTTTTGGTATTCTTTTTCAAATTTTTTTTATGCAAGACACATGCAACAATCAAGCCAATTTAGAACTTAAATCAGAAGTGTGTTCAAATAAAGTCCAAAAATTATGAAACTTGGCTGGATTATGAAATGGGATGAAGTTAAGCTACCCTAATATTTTTGGAATTTTCTGATGCACGGATGATAAAATATGCAGACTTTAGTGAAAATGACTAAACCAATTTTAATAATTACCAAACGATGATATTTCTCAAAAATAAAATTAATCCAAATAGGTCTAATTAAGAGCTATCCAAATCAACTTTAATTTCAATAAAATACTTCACGGTTGATTAACTAAAAATCGATTAAGGTTTTCACTAAATAATTTTTCTAAGACAAACTACACGTGCAAATGGAATGATTTTTGGATATGTTGTAGCATAGACTTAGATCTACCAATGGTGATTTTTCAGTGATTTTTCGACAAGCAGAAAATACACAATCAAGTAATCAATCAAAATAGGCAAAATATTGCAATTTCTTCCCAAATTAATTTCAATAAATATTCTGCAAATCAAAAAAATACAAATAAATGATGAAATGTTAGAACAAGACTTATGCTACACAATGCAACTTTTGAAATTGACAAATGATGGCAAAATGATGATAAAATAGATATACAAATGCAAGGGTATGAATGCAATACAGAGAAAAGAAATAAACCAAGTCAAATTGTGCCTAAGGGCACTTCTGCATATACGGAAACTTCAAAGATAAAACTTGCAATTTTCACATGAATAAAAATAAAAGTAATGGACCTTCTCTTCTCCAGCAAGTTAGGGCAAAACACGAGAACAGAGCGCGGCACAAGGGGTCCACCGCGACGGGCGGCGCCGCTCGATGGCGCGGTGTGGAGGAGGCGCAGCGAGGGGCAGACAGTTGGAGCTGGGCGCGGGCGGCCGCGAGCTGGTCGCGCGGCTGGGAAGGGGCACGCAGCGCAACGTACGAGGTGGAGGACGCGTGCACCGCGGCGACGGCGACGACGAGCGCACGCGCGCGGCTGCGCGCGGACGCGATGCTGGTGAGGTGCGGCGGCGCTGGCCGCTGGAGGAGCGCGCGAGGCGCGAGGATCTGGTGGCGCGGAGGCAACCGCGCGCGAGGGCGGCGCGCGGCCTGTGGGCGGAGGGTGGCCGGAGAGCTGGGGCGGATGAACGGGGCGCCGTGGGTGCGCGGTGGGCGCGCGGCTGGGATGGTGGAGATCGGCACTTCCCGCGTGGAGGAGCGCCGGTTGCTGGCTGGGCCGCGGCGCTCCGCGGCGAGGTGGCTAGCAAGGCGGCGGGGGAGAAGCACGGCTTGCCTGCAAATTATTTTTTTTGTTTTTTTGTATATTTTTTTAATATTCTTTTAACAGGGAAATGATATGTGAAGTGAATAGATGAAATGTGATGGTGGTTTTTGTTGTAAATGTGGTGACGATATTGGTAGATGATAATGGTGGTGATTGTGATGGATTGTGGTTGATAATGGATGATGTAAAAAAATTTGCGATGATGATGATGAATGATGGTGGTGAGTGAAATGATGGTGAATGATGTTTTTGATTGTGTTGAAGAACAATAAGAGAAAATTTGTTAGATAAAAAAAATAAAATGACAAGGAAAAGAAGAAGGGTACTTACCTGCGGTTCGCCGAAAGTGGAGCCACGGAGTGCGGCTTCCGTCGTCGTCGCCTCGATTCGATTTGACGAAAATCGAAGAAGCTCGGTTGTGATCTGAAGTGATGCACAACGACACGAGGAGGAGTCCTCGTGGATCTCGCCTTGAAAACCGTCGTCGCTCGACCAAAAATGTTGACGCTGTCACCGACAACACTCGGGGGCTGGTGGTCTCTCCCTCAAGATTGAAGAAATGGCGGATGAGGGAAAATGAAGGAGATGGTGGTGAATAAAAAGAGAGGAGAGGGAAGTTGGAGAAGGGATGGAGAAGATGGAGGAAGTGGAGATAGTGGGGAGTTATTGGCTTGGAGTGGAAGAAAAGAAAGGGGAGAAGAAGTAAAAGGGTAATAAAAATAAATATTAAATATAGTAATATAGTAGGCTATTAAAAATAACAATAAATAAAGTAATAATAATTAAAATAATAAAATCCGAAATTAATAATAATAATAAATAAATCCGAAAATAATAAATTAAATCCGAAATTAATAAAATAATAGAAAAATGGGGAGACACGTGGCGGCTCCAGGAGCTGCCACATGTCGCTCCTAGAAAAATCAAAAATTAAATGTAAACAAAAATCAAAAAGAAATAATAAAAGAGATTAAATCAAAAAGTGGTCAACACGAAAGTTGCTCGTCTCGACAAGATCTACAACTTTCGTGAAGGGCCGAAAATCAAAGGAAATCATCTGTACAAAAATGTATTTTTGGGTGGTACTTTATAGGTATAAAATACCGCATTTTATCTTTTTATAATTTTTTTGTCATTTTTAATTAAGAGAAAAATAAAGAAAATATGAGAAAAATATTTACAACTTAATCTATTTTTTTTGGATTTTTAATAATTAAGAAAATAAAAAGATAAAATACAGGGGTAAAACGGTCATTATGTACAATGTACAAAAGGGGCTCAAAACCCAAGTTTTGCATACGAGCTCCGATTTTAATGAAATTGGTCTTGTTTCGAAGGTCTCTGAATGTATATTACTTTAAAAGTGAGTAGACCTAATTCGGAGGTTGTATGAGAGAGATATGTGAATTGTAAGGTCTAAGGTCTCCAATTGGGTTTGGGATTTTATTGGGTAATTTTACAAGTTAATATTTTTTAGATATTTTTCTTTAATTAGTGTTAGTAATGTATACACTATAGAGTTGGTTTTATTAGATTTGGAGTTAGTATAAAATATATACAAATAAGGTATTTTATCTAATATACAGGTGGATATTTACAAGTGAAATTGGCTTCTTATTTAATGCAAGTATGAATGCTAAAATGCAGATGTTATCCTTGCATGCATGAATGCTAATTTTACAATAAAAAAGGAAATATGCATCTATTTACTTGGGAACAAGACTCTATTTTCAACTTTTAGAGTGATGAATCACAGATTCATCAACAGTCGTTTGGATGCCGGTTAAGTTTGAATCGCCGATCAGGAAGCGCATCGTGGATAGAACAACAAAATTTGGGCAACCACTCTCTATGTCGGTTATTTAAGAGGAAGGAATCCGGTGGATGGTGATAATAGAGTATATTCTTTCAGGAGCTACCCTATTGGCATACTTTACAGGTCCATCATAACTTGGACGTGATGCATAAAGAGAAGAATGTTATGGAAAATATTTTGGGAATTTTAAATATTTCTAGTACTGCGAAAGACAGTTTGCGAGCTACGCGTGATCTAATACAGTTGGGTATCCGACCCGAACTACATCCGATAGAGTCGGAGAATTCTAGAATTATAATTGCCGAAACAATGTATACTTTATCCAGTGCTGACAAAGATAAGATACTCAATTTTATTAAATCAATTAGAGTATCTGATGGATTCTCATCTCAAATAGGCAGATGTATAAATCTGGCTGAAAGAAAGATATCGGCATTAAAAAGTCACGATTGTCATGTATTGATGAAAGTTCATTTCCCGTTGGCGATTAGAGGAATTGTACATCCTGATGTCTTGCAGCCACTAATTGAACTCAGTCAGTTTTTTAAAATCTTGTGTTCGAAGACTTTAGATCGTGAAGTATTGTTTAGACTAGAGACAGATATTGTTATCACTTTATGTAAGCTGGAGCAGCTCTTTCCACCTACATTTTTCGATATAATGGTACATCTTATTATTCATCTTGCTAGCGAAGCTCGAATATGTGGTCCTGTACAGTATCGATGGATGTATCCAATTGAAAGATACTTACGGAAATTAAAGAATATGGTGTTTAACAAAGCCGCACCTGAAGGTTGCATTGCCGAGGGATATTTATGTGAGTAATGTATCACATTTTGTGACATGTATATGGATGATGGGAGGAGTATTAGATTCGATCGGTTTGAAAGAAATAACGACAGTGAATTGTGGACAGAAGATCCAAACAAACTTTGGATTTTTCTACAAAATGGACGAGCTATCCTAAAGAGTACTCGTCGTAGTATTTCAGACAATGAAAGAGACCTTATTCATTATTATATTTTGATGCAAATAGACGAGGTTGATTCTTTCTTCGAAAGGTTTCAGTTAACAACCAGTAGCAAGTCAGACTTTCTGAAATGATTCGGGGATAATATTAAACTATTAAAAGTTACCAAAGATGAACGGTGGAACACAAATCTCGATATAATCCACAAGAGTCCATACTCATTAGTAGTATCGCATTCCGTCTACATCGTGAATGGATTCAGATTTCGGAAGAAGGTAATTGATGAAAATAAAGCATCACAGCTTTCTGGAGTAATAGTGAAGGCCGATCTTAGTACTGAAATTGACGGATACTATGGCGAGATTATTGATATATTAGAAATCAGTTTTACACATGATGCAAGGTGTGTTCTATTTCATTGCATCTGGTTCGATGTGGGTCGTGTTGGATTAGGTTACAAGAAGGATAGAAATGAAGTCCTCTCTTTGAAGCAAACAGGTCGGTTGCAGACCAATGAGCCGTATACGCTTGCTAGTAAGGTAGAACAAGTCTTCTATGTTCCAGATAACTCAGCTAGTGGATGGATTATACCCGTTAGAACAACCCCGAGGGATTTCTTCGATGTTAACGAAGAGGAAGATTACGTAGACAATGATGTTGCATATCAAAGTAACTCAACTGAATTTATTAATGAAGTATTAGACAACGACATTGGCACAAGGAACATGAGGTAATGATTTCTTTTTAGCTATTTGTTATTTCTCTTTAAATAGCTGAATTTATTCGGATATATGTAAATATTTTGTTTAAAATAACCACTTTTGAATTGCAGAGATGGCTCCTAGACCTAGACGTATTCGGGAGGTTCCTGAACCTCCTCAGCAGCCATAGGGAGGTTCTTCTGATGTAGGTAGTGGAGGTACCTAGAGACGGTGTGGACCGTCTCAGTGTAGATTCTTGGACCGTCTTGCACCCGGACAGACGTTACATGTAGGCATTGTTGGCGGAGATGCGGTAGGAGAGAACTCCATGGAGTTTCAGAGCTACCTTGGCCAGGTTGCTTGTGCGCGCGTCCCCATCACTACCCACGACTTTCGACAGCTTCCTTATGCTGTCAAGGCTGCCATACTTTTTGATTTGGAGGTATTCTAAAATCTAAAAATGGTTTTTTTAAATTTTATTGAGCTAATGGTTATTATATTTGTTGTATCAGACTGTACTTACATGGGAACGAAATACCCATGTCGATTCTCAGTTTCTCTCCCATACCGCTGAGTTGTTGCGTCGATACAAGGGACACATAAATGCAAAGGTAAAATATTTATTATATTTTAATAACAAAAGATTTAAAGATTGACGATATTTATTTCTCCTTTTTTAGTACTACAACCTCCAGATTCCATATGAGCAGCTTGTGCAGAATGTCCCACCTGATGTTACATCAGAGCAATGGAGGGAGCTGATTAATTTTTGGTCCAGTGAGGATTTTGCGGTATCTATATTTTTTCTTAATTATTTGTTTTATGTTTATACTGACTTTGTTAAATTTCAGTCGATTTCTTCCAAGAATACGGCGAATCGTTGCAAAGGCTTTAGGTCCACGCATAAGATGGGAAGGAAGAACACCAACCAACTGAAGGATGACTTTGTAAGTATTTAAAAAATGTTTAGAATAATTAAGTTTGAGTCTAAAATTTATTTTAAAAAGTTTTTATATTTTTTAAGTTGAGGGATAATGAAAGAGAAATGACCCGCATAGAGGTTTTTGCTGGGTCAAAGAGCCGAGACTTAGGAGGAGAGGTGCAGTGGGTTGATGACGCCTACGCACCAATTCATATAAGTATAAATTTATTTTTTACTTATAGAATTACTTATGCTAATATATTTAAATTATTTTATATTTTTTTAAATGCAGGAAGAAATGATTAGGCTCTCTACCACCTCCTTGCTGGATAGCACGGGGACAAGCGCTCCCTCGTTGTCGGCCGATGATGCCTTCCGTCAAGCCACTGGTCCAGAACACAGTGGATGCATCCATTGCAGAGGACGTGACAAAACGATCCGTACATGGTACGGAATGGGTGGTGCAGGTGGGTCGCAGTCTTCCTCGCAAGGAAGCCAGAGAGAGAGAGATGGAGAGGGAGCTGCGCGAAGTAAAGGCAAAGATGACTGCACAAGATGCAGAGATGGCCAAGATGCGTATGGACATAGCAAATATCATGTCCTATATAAGCCGTCTTCAAAGCCAAGCCACGCCCCCTGTACAACGTGCACAACTCGGCGACGATGAGGAGAGTGAGGAGGATAGCGATGAGAAAGACGAGAGTGGCGTATCTGAGTAGATAGCATTGATGTAGTACATTTTAGTTTCTTTTTGATCTTTTTATTGTAATGTTTTTTACTAATGTCTAACATTATGTAGACTTGATAACATTTCTTCGTAACTATGATATATTTTATTATGATATTGAATGTTGAGTTTATGATCTTGAATGTTGAGTTGTTTGGATCTTAAATGTTGTGTTTATTGGTTTTGCAGAGGGAGCAGGGAAGACACCATGAATCTAGGATTTTTTTCCTGTCAGGGTGTATTGGGGACGGTTGTAATCGTCCCCTAAAGAGCTACAGAAACGTCCCGCCTGCGCAAACAGTTCACGGGAGACTATTGGGGACAGTTATAATCGTCCCCTATACGCTTCTGTTGGCGTCGCTAACGAAGCGCAGATGGGACGGTTTTAACCGTCCCTTATACGCTTCTGTTGGCGTCGCTATAGATGCTATAGTAGAGGGGATGGTTACAACCGTCCCTAATACTCTTCTGTTGGCGTCACTATAAACTCTTCCAGGCTTCTGTTGGCGTCGCAAAAGGTCTGCGTCGTAGAAGGGACGGTCACAACCGTCCCTAAATCCTAACGTAGGTGACGGTTTTAACCGTCCCCAACGGTTCTCTGTGGCCGTCTCAAAATGGTTGTTGACCATTGGGGACGGTTGTTAACCGTCCCTAATACAATAGGTAGTAGGGATGGTCGTAACCGTCCCCAATAGTAATCGTGTAAGGGACGGTTACAACCGTTCCCAATGGTTTATTACATGAGACGGTTGTCAGAAGCGTCCCATTTAATCAAATGAGACGGTTTCAGAAGGGACGGTTAGTAAACCATCCCCTCTGCTCAAAGGGGACGGTTTTAACTACAAAGAGGATGGTCTTTGACCGTCCCCTTATACCCACCCGCCTGTAGTGTAGGATTATTCTCATCGCATTGGAAAAATCTTTGGATTATCCTAATCAAGTAATTGAATTTTCAGAAAATACCTCTGAGGAGGAGGATGCAAAATACGAATTCTGGTGGTAGTTGTCCAGAAAGGAGGACCCAAATGCAACAATTTATGAAGACAATAATGAATAGGCTTGACGACTTGGAGTCTCGACTTCCATGTGCTATACCTAATAGACATGAGGAAGAAGTAGAGGTCGAGCAAGATGCTGAAGAATCCATCTAGGGTCGACCTGAAAGGCTTAGAAGAATGGAGCAGAATTTGCAAGAAATTTTAAATGATGCCGAAGAGGAAGCTGATAAAAATTATGAAGAGGAAGAGCTGCTAGATTCGCCAATAGAATCTGATGAAGACAATGAAGAGGATGATGGGGAAAAGAATTTCGTGACAAGTGCTTTGAGGTATTTCGAAGATTAAAGCCGCCATCTTTCACTGGGGATGACGATTCTACATTGGCTGAGAACTGGATCCATAAGATGATGAAGATATCCGGATTCATGAATTAGACTAAACATTGTTGTATCTCTTTTGCCACCTTTCATTTTGACGGAGATGCATGATGGTGGAGATCTGTTTACTCTTAGGAAGACCATCAAATGTCTTGGGAGAAACTTATTGAGATTTTCAGCGAGCAATACTACCCTAATATTTGGGGGGAAGAGAAGAAGTTGGATTTTTTCAACTTACGTCAAGGGTCGATGACAGTCGATGAATACAAAATCAAGTTCTTGGAATTGGCTCATTTTGCAAAAGATTCAATGCCTACTGAGAAGGAGAAGAAATGACATTTCGAACAAGGGCTGAGGCCATCCATTTGTAATCTTGTTGTAGGGTTAAGGCTAAAAACTGTCGCAGAAGTAGTTGACAGAGTAAGGATTCATGAACAAGAACAAAATGAGTGGCATTGTAGAAGGGAATGGAGAAACAAGGGCCATGCCTTCAAGAAGGACAAGTTTCAGTTAAGAAAAGACCGTCGGTTTCACCCATACGGTCAACATCCTCGAGCAAGCAACATTTTGAGGATGTATCACATTCTGACCCAAAATCATCCAAGCCTTTTAGAGGTTATGAAAAGTCTGCTGGGGGCACGAGTTCAGAGAAGCTGACATGTCCATCATGTGGGAAACAATATTTCAGAGCATGCTGGAGGAACATGGCATGTTATATCTGTGGATATACAGGGCATCCAAAGAAAAACTGCCCTAAAACCAATAATCTGGGAGTTATACTGGATCAAATGTGGATCGGATCACTGGATGAGTTTAAAATCTCTCCATGAGAGAATCAAATGCATCTGATTCTGTGGTGCAATGTATGATTCTAGTTGATGAATTTATGATTCATATCCTATTTGATTTAGGAGCCATACATTCTTTTATATTACCTGAATTTGCATCTAAGATTCAACGTAAACCAACCATATTAAAGGAACCCTACTTATATCAGTCACTGTTGAGCGCGAATTCGAGGGATTTTTGAATTTTTCTTTTTATCTCCGGCAACGACAAAATTTTTGAATTAATTGATGAATAGGTCGTTGTTTTTATCCCCAAAACCCGCTTCAACAAAAGATTGATTTTTTTTATGTTTTCACTATTTTTTAACCTATATAGCGGACAGGGTCGAACTCAGGGAGGCTACAATTCCCGAGGGTTATTCAATTAATCAGAAACAAATTAAAAGAAAATAGGAATCTCAAAGGACAACTATCCTTGGTTTTTGTGATTTTTTATCTTTTTATTTTTTAATTTTTTGTTTTATTTCTATTTTTTTATATTTTCTAATTTTTAAATTTTTAGTAATTTTGGTTTTGCATTTTTTTTATTTTCAAAAATACTGCTAAGCAATAGGAACAAAAATCAAGAATGTACACACACCAACTCTTCTTGCAATTTTTCAATTAGTCAAAAATGCTCAGAAAAATTCAAGGAAAATATTTTTGGATTTTAAAAGTTTTAAAATGTTTTTGAGAATTTTTGTAGATTTTTCAGATGTTTTTATATTTTTCTAAAAATCAAACAGTGAGGAAATAGGAAAATGTGCACAGCTTGGAGTAATTTGCAATTTAAAAATATTTTAAATACCTAAAACTCCTGTCAAGTATTTTAAGACAAACTAGAAGAAAATATCTACAAACAGGAACTGAAATCATAATTTTTGGTTTTTTGTAGAATTTTTTATGATTTTTATAAGATTTTTGATATTTTTCAATTTTTTTTGGATTTTATAAATAATTAATGCGTGAAAATTGGTCAGAAATTAAAATACAATGAAATACAACTACTCTATTTTTTTTAGAATTTTTAGAGGTATTTTCGAAATTTTATGAATTTTCGAATTTCAAACAATGAAAAAGACACTGTTTTTTATTTTTTTAATAATATCAAATGAAGTCAAAATGCTACGAAAATTTTATGCTAGGAAGAATAGCACATCAAGAGTATAGCACAATTTTCTCAAAATTTTTGAAGCATGAGAAACATTTATTTCAAGCAAAAGCACGAGAAAATTCAATGTTCTGTAGTTCAGGGGCGAAATTGTAAATACTGCAAAAGTTGTGGACTGAATTGTAAAGACTCAATGTTTTGACCACAGATAAATAATAAAAATAAATGACAGGGGAAAACGCGCAAATTTACCAATTCACCATGTGCATATCATGTGCTAGAGTCTGACAGGGGCCGTTCTGCAAATCTGAATTCTTCCGAGGGCTTTGATGTAATTGACCCCTTTTTTTTAACTCAATCCAAAAGGGAGCCCTAGGGTTCCCTTCGTTCTTTGCAATCTCAAAGGGACAAGAAGGCACGACCGCCCCTTTTTCTTCCACGTGGGGGCGCGTGTCGCGCACGCGCGCGACCGCGCGAGGCGGCGCCGCGGCGGGGCGAACTGGAGCGGGGGCGAGAAGGCGGGTGGTCTTCAACGACAGAGGAGGATCGCGAGCAAGATGGGGCCGCTGCCCCTTTCCTCTTCAAGCAGCGAGCAAGGGGGCGGAGGGGGCCTCGCGGGGGGGGGGGGGGGGGGACTTCGGGCGGCGGAGCGGCAACAGGTGGATCGGGCAGCGCTCGGTGGAGGCGCGCTGGGCTGGAGGGCGCGGCTTGGCGCGGCGGGCTTTGGTCGAGGGTGGCGGTGCTGCCCCACGCGGAGCGGCTGCTGGCTCCATAGGAAGGTGGTCTTGCGGAGGGTGCGCCGCCGCCACGCGCGGCGGAAATCGACGGAGCGCGGCAGGCACGGCGCGGCGGACCGGCGGCGCTCGATGGCGTGGAGGATGACAGGGGGGGCGGCGCTGGACAACAGCCGTTTTTTTTTTTTATTTTTTTTTGTTTTATTATGTGAACAGTAAAGAAAGGAAAATTTTTTTTATTTTTTTGTATTTTGTAAATCCGAAAAGAAGAAGAGAAAAGGGAAAAGAATTTTTTTTAGTTTTTTTAATTGTTATCCTGCAAAACAAATGTTAGAACTAATGGGTTTTTTTATATTTTTTTATTATTTTGCAAAATAAACACTAGAAATAAAGGGGATAATTTATTTATCTACAAAATCAAAATGTGGATGGGGATTCGACGAAAGTGGAGGATTAGAATCCGATCTCCGGCCACCGTACGTGGCCGGAGTTTATAGACCGTGAGAGATAGAAAATGAACGTGGAGAGATCGAGAAAGTGAGATGAAAAATCGAGTCGGTGGCGGATCAAATTGAGATGGATTTTTTTTTTAAGATCTAGAGAAAAAAATGACGAAGAAAAATACGACAAAATAAAATGCGATTAAACTAAGATAAAATGCGAAGAAAAATACGGATCTCACCTTAGGAGCAGAAAATGGATCGTGATCGCCTCGACAAGGCCGACTCGCTGTCACCGGACGGCTCAGAGGCTCGACACCTTTTCTCGACGAAATTGTTTTCTCGGAGATCGGGCTCCTCTCTCTAAAGATTGATCAAGTTGGAATGAGGGAGATGGAGCCATATAAATAGAAGAAATGAAATTTGAATTTTTTGAAGAGATAATGGAGATGAAAATTAAAATGAATTTTTGAATTTTTTTGGTGGGAGGGAGATGAAATTTGAAAAAGAAAATAAAAGAGAGATAAAACTAATTACAAAATTATCTTTTTTTTTTTTGAATTTTCGTCACTTATTTAATTTGAATTAAAAAATGTTATTTTTTATTTTTTTATGATAGTTAATTAAAAATAGCAACTATATACATATACTATATACATATGTGACACTATATACAAGGGTAAATCACGAAATTAGCCTTTTTTTGTGTTTTAAAAATTTATTTTTTTAATTTTTATTTTTATTAAAAAAATCAGTGGGATTAATTTACAATATATAAAAATACAATATGCACAAAAATACATGGGAAAATTGCACAAACCACCCCAGAAAACCGACTTTTCAACCGTAACTCCAAAAATTATGAAAATACAGCCATTTTGAAGATAATTTAATTTCGAGTTCAATGGAACTGAGATTGATTCGATTTGAGCTCATATGGAACCAGAATTGGTTTTTCAATTAGTGCTTAGTGGCTTTTTCCAAGTGTGGCTACTTTTATTCTGTACAAGATTTAATTGTGCAATAAATTTTAGTAATTAGAACATATTTTCATTTACAACTTTGATTTTGAATGTTATTTGATTTGAAGTCAATTAAGGTACAAATAAATTAGTGTCAGTTTTATACAGATATACACAAAAATAAGTGAGAAACACATTTTTTTTGGATTTTCTAGTTGAGGACCCTATCTCCCCCTACTTTATTCCTGGTCGATCAGGTCATGTCTTGACCTTCTCTCGGGGTTTGGGTCAGCCTGTACACAGTCTTCCTTTTTTTATTTTCTTTTCTTTTTTTTCCTTTCTTTCTTTATTTATTTATTTTAGGTTAAAATTAATCAGAAATGTACAATATTTACACAGATGCAAGTTAGTAAGAATATGGAGTTAGCGTTATATGCAGGTTTTTTATAAGGGATTTTAAGCTAAAATAAATAAATAAAGATGACGAATCGCAGATTCATCGTCACCCTATGCTTTACCTTTGCTAGTCCCTTAGCAAACACTTATTTGAAAGAATAAGTGCAAAGAAAAAGAAAAAGAAAAAGAAAGGGAAAATAAAGAAAGTAGGACAACATTGAGTATTAAACTTATCTTCATAAAATTGTAGTTTGGAGCTCTGTCGGACCTTTGGATTATTAGTGTGTCGGAACTTCTATGAGACTTAGAATTTTAAAAACGACAGCCTTCAAGTTCTACACATCATTGTCACAGTTTCGGCTCAGAAGTCATCTTAGGTCAATCCTCTTCCCAAAGCATACCCTATGAACATTGAACAATCGACTCATGTGTGTGAAAGGTTTTAGCTCTTCCCATCCAGAATGCAGGACTACCATGCAAATCTCCTCTCTAGTAACTCGTCCTCGGGGAGTCAGGTATTTCCTTCTAAGGTCTGTCGCGCTGTGTTCACAATCGAATAGGGGGAGAAGTTAGAAGAAAGAGAAAAGAACTGGAGGGTGGCCAGTTTAGTCACCTCTCCTTGTGGAGATGGCCAGTGTAGCCGAGTCTCCACCAAGATCAGCAGGTTTCTTGAAGCTTGGACCTTTTTGGTCAGATATTTATTTGGTAGTGGCTTCTTTGTATTTGTATTTTTGGTGGTTCTGCTTGGATCTTGTTTGCCCCTTCGGATATAGAATCTTTTGTTTCCGTACATTTTTTGGGGTCTTAGAAAAAATTGTGCCCAGTCGTCCATCCCTTTTCCGAAGCTTTATTTCAACCCGTACTCCGGTCTTTAGATTTCCACGCTACCAGAAAAGAAACTCACACAGTCTTCCAACATCTCGTCTGAGTTGAGCTAAGTGCATAGTGCGAGAGTACAAATTGATTCCCTATTCCAGAGTTATACCCAGAATGAAGAGACCAGGTTAGACACTAAGATCAGCAGGCTTCTTGAAGCTTGGACCTTTTTGGTCAGATATTTATTTGGTATTGGCTTCTTTGTATTTGTATTTTTGGTGGTTCTGCTTGGATCTTGTTTGCCCCTTCGGATATAGAATCTTTTGTTTCCGTACATTTTTTGTGGTCTTAGAAAAAATTGTGCCCAGCCGTCCATCCCTTTTCCGAAGCTTTATTTCAACCCGTACTCCGGTCTTTAGATTTCCACGCTACCAGAAAAGAAACTCACACAGTCTTCCAACATCTCGTCTGAGTTGAGCTAAGTGCATAGCGCGAGAGTACAAATTGATTCCCTATTCCAGAGTTATACCCAGTGTAGCCGAGTCTCCACCAAGATCAGCAGGTTTCTTGAAGCTTGGACCTTTTTGGTCAGATATTTATTTGGTAGTGGCTTCTTTGTATTTGTATTTTTGGTGGTTCTGCTTGGATCTTGTTTGCCCCTTCGGATATAGAATCTTTTGTTTCCATACATTTTTTGGGGTCTTAGAAAAAATTGTGCCCAGCCGTCCATCCCTTTTCCGAAGCTTTATTTCAACCCATACTCCGGTCTTTAGATTTCCACGCTACCAGAAAAGAAACTCACACAGTCTTCCAACATCTCGTCTGAGTTGAGCTAAGTGCATAGTGCGAGAGTACAAATTGATTCCCTATTCCAGAGTTATACCCAGAATGAAGAGACCAGGTTAGACACTAAGAGTCAAACGCTGTACATTGTCATGTGGAACTCAAAGATTTAAGTCAAAGACCTGAAGCTTCTAAAATCCTATTTCTCGGTGAAGTTCCTCTAAGAATTAGGTGGATTAAGGTCCAACTAAGCTCCATTCTTCAATTTTATTCCAGACATAGTTTAAATGTCAATACTATCCTGAAAAATGCACATGCAAATGCAACATATAAAAAATGCAAGGGTTTTTTTTTTTGAAAAAGGAATGATGCACATGTGAAAAGAACGCACACTTTTTTTTTGAAAAAGGAATGATGCACATGCGAAAAGAACGCACTTTTTTTAACAATTTTCTAGTTTTGAACTTTTTATGGATTCTCTTTTTTTTTTGAAGGAAAAAAATTGCAAATGTGAAAGAAAGTTTTTTTTTTGAAATTTGCAAATTTTTATAGATTTTTGGTTTTGTATTTTTTTGTTGTTTTTGTTTGTTTTAAAAAGGGTTAGTAAAATATACGAGTATATACAATGTTTTTTTTGTGTTTTGATTTTTTTGTTTTTTTAATTAATTTTTTTGGTTTTTTTTACGCACGTGGATTTTACAAACTATACACACATAACCCCCCAAATAAACGTATTTAAAAGTACGAGTTATGTCTAAAGTATATATACAATATATACGACACCCCCCTATACTTAGCTCGAACTATGTCCTCATAGTGATCAGAGAGCGAAAAAGGAAGACATAACTCGTGCTAAGTATAGAAAAGTGAAAAGAAAAGATACAAAGAAGAGAAGATGGTGATCCCCCCTATACTTAGGATCAAGTAATCCTAAGTATAGTAGAGTGTACAAAAGGGAAAAACCGATGACGAGAATGTACATACTCAAAAATAAAAAGACACGATATGAACAACATCACCCCCCTATACTTAGGGTAGAGTATCCCTAAGTATAGGCAACAACAAGAGTGATGAACAAGACGAAAATGAAAACACGAATCATTCACCCCCCCTATACTTAGGATAAGGCACATCCTAAGTATAGCATATACACACACACACACGGAAAAGGGGTGGATGATAAAACGGGAGAAGACAAAGTAAAACGAAAGGATATACAAGAGGCGTGGATGATCATGTATCAGACGCAGAAGATGGATTCAAAAGATCATCATCTGATACCACAGATATCGAATCAACAACGGACAGGAATGTATCATGATCTAGATATGGCTTCAGCAACTGTCCGTTCACAACAAATGGTTGTGCGTCAGATGACAACCCAGATATGACAATACTCCCATTGTCACGCACAGCTCTCACGATGAACGGTCCTGACCACTTGCTTTTCAATTTTCCTGGGAATAACTTCAACTTAGCATCAAATAACCAAACTTTTTGATCAGGAAAGAAAGTCTTTCTTCGAATGTGTTTATCATGCCAGCGCTTGACTTTCTCCTTATACATAAGTGAGTTATCATATGCAAAGTCTCGGAATTCCAGTAATTTGTTCAAATCCAACTTCCTATTCTTTCCTCCCTTCTCATAATCTAAATTGCATACACGGAGTGCCCATAAAGATTTGTGAATTAATTCCACTGGCAGGTGGCAAGGCTTTCCATATACCAATCTGTAGGGAGACATACCCAAAGGAGACTTGTACGCTGTCCGATAAACCCATAGAACTGAATCAAGCATCTGGGACCAGTTTTTCCTATCTGGACGTACAAATTTCTACAATATCATCTTGATCTCCCTATTTGAAATTTCTGCCAAGCCATTAGTCTGAGGGTGGTAAGGAGACGCAACTCTGTGCTCAATGGCGTACTCCTTTACAAGCTTCTTTACTTCTCTATTAATGAAATTGCTTCCCCCATCTGAAATCAGTATTTTGGGTATACCGAACCACGCAATAATATGGTCCTTGAGAAAGGAACACACAGTACGACTATCTGCGGCTCGGGTGGGGATAGCTTCCACCCATCGACTAACATAATCCACGGCGAGCAGGATGTACTAAAATCCCTGACTGACAGGAAATGGGCCCATGAAGTCTATACCCCAAGCATCAAAAACATCAGATATCTGTATGTATCTTAGGGGCATGGTATCTTTGGAACCAACCGTTCCTCCCATTTTCTGACAATCTGTACAACCTCGAACATACTCTGTAGCATCCTTAAACAATGTGGGCCACCATAGGCCACTCTGTAGAACCTTTGCTGCCGTGCGTTTTCCCGAATGATGCCCACCAGATTCTAGTTTGTGACAGTGCTCAAGTACACTGGTGTGTTCCTCCTGAGGAATGCACCTTCTCCAGATACAATCCGCGCCCTCTCGAAATAGGTACGGATCCTCCCACTGGTAATAATGAATCTCTGACAAAAATTTGTCTACCTTGTACTTCGGCCAATCTTGTGGAACTTTCTCGGAGACAAGATAGTTCACAATATCAGCATACCATGGGAGTGAGTCCACAGACAAAATGGTCTCATCTGGAAAGGTTTCGGAAATAGGAATCATGTTCTGCTCAGAGGTCTCTGTGTCTGTGATACGGGAAATGTGATCTGCCACAACGTTTTTCACTCCAGGTTTATCTCTAATCTCTAAGTCAAATTCCTGGAGAAGAAGGATCCATCTGATAAGGCGTGGTTTGGCATCCTTCTTTGCCTGTAAGTATCGTATGGCTGTGTGATCCGTGTACACAATAACGTGTGAACCGATGAGGTATGATCTGAACTTTTCTAGCCCAAACACAACTGCCAACATCTCCTTCTCTGTAACTGTATAATTTCGTTGTGCCTCATCTAGAGTCTTGCTAGCATAGTGTATAGCAAATGGTATCCCATCCCTTCTCTGTCCTAAAACCGCTCCAACTACGAAGTCTGATGCATCCGTCATGATCTCAAAAGGAAGAGACCAATCAGGTGGCTGTAAGACAGGAGCACTAGTGATCATTTCTTTCATTTGATTGAATGCAAGGAGAACTTTCTCATCGACAACAAAATCAGTCTCCTTACACAGAAGCTCAGTCAAAGGTCTGGCGATTTTGCTGAAGTCCTTTATGAATCGCTTATAGAATCCTACGTGTCCCAAAAATGACCTCAGCTGCTTCAAATTCTGTGGTGGCTCTAACTTGGAAATCACCTCAATCTTAGCCGGGTCAACCTCCATACCATGTTTGGAGATGACATGGCCCAATACAATTCCATTAGTCACCATAAAGTGACTCTTCTCCCACGAGAGCACTAGGTTTACCTCGCAGCAACGTTGAAGAACTCGGTCTAAATGTGCAAGACATGTGTCAAAACTATCCCCATAGACCGAGAAATCGTCCATGAAGACTTCAAGAAAATTACCCACCATGTCGGCAAAAACGGCCAACATACACCTTTGAAATGTAGTGGGGGCGTTACACAATCCAAAGAGCATCCGTCTAAAGGCGTAAGTGCCAAACGGACAAGTGAAAGTAGTTTTCTCTTGATCCTCAGGAGCGATAGCAACTTGGTTGTATCCCGAGTACCCATCCAAGAAGCAAAAGAACTCTTTCCCTGCCAACCTCTCAATAATCTGATCAATAAAGGGCAGTGGAAAGTGATCCTTCTTGGTAGCTGAGTTCAGGTGTCGGTAATCTTCACAGACACGCCATGAAGTAGGTGCCCGGGTCGGAATCTCCTACCGCGGTCATTCTTCACGATCGTAATCCCAGATTTCTTTGGGACTACATGTAAAGGGCTAACCCATTTGGAATCTGAAATGGGATATATAAAGCCAACATCACACCATTTCTTGATCTCCTTCATGACAACCTCCCTTAGGTTTGGATTTAGACGGCGCTGACATTCACGGGAGGGTTTACAGTCATCCTCTAGGTAGATATGATGCGAGCACAACGCTGGATTGATCCCACGGAGATCCGAGATATTCCATCCTATGGCCTTGCGGTTTCACTCAAGAACCTCTAACACGCGAGATTCTTGTTCAGCGGTCAACTGCGAGCTGAGGATGACCGAAAACATTTGGGGGGGACCCGTAAGGAAGGCATATTTCAACGTTGATGGTAAAACCTTGAGCTCAGGTGGGGTCTGAATCGGCTCTGTGATAACCTCTGCTACTGTACTGGTAGGCGGTATGTGATCTGTGCTCTGTATACTATCCACCTTGGCTATTGACGGCTCGGTAAGTAGAATATCTGATAACTCTGTAAGGAATGATCTCTGCTCAGCAAGGAATGGTTCATCAGGATGTTCAATACTCTTATCAATGAATGGCTCAGATATCTCAGCAATAATCTCAGAAAGATGTCTCTCATCTGTGCATAAATCAGGGAATTCAACAAATGGCTCAGATATCTGAATCTCAGAACTTTGCTCAAACTGCACATCGGTAACTGTCTCAACTGAACCACCAAGGGAACTCATGTCAACTGTGCTTTCCAGAGAGTCCTTTTGTGAAAGGAACTCCTGGGTATCTATAAAGTCCGTGAAAAGATCTGTCTCTCTGAATTCAGCAAGAAAATCACAGTCATTTGTCTCTGATATCACTTTCTCTGTATCATCTGCTGCAGGTGAAGGTGATGGTCTAGGATCAGAGATCGTCTCAATTTTCACCTTGTCACTACGAGAGTGAAAGATGATCTCTCCAGTACCATAGTCAACTGCTGCTTCGGCCGTTCGGAGGAACGGTCGACCTAGTATGATCGGGGTATGGAGTAACGGTGCAGGTGTGTCCATATCCATGACAACAAAATCAACAGGGAATTTCATTCCCTGCACCGTTACAATAACGTCCTCTAAAATACCTCTTGGCCTCTTAATCGATCTATCAGCAAACTGAAGGATCATTCTAGTTGTTTTAAGAGGTCCTAACTGGAATTCAGTTAATAAAGAGGAAGGCATGAGATTAATGGAGGAACCGCTATCGAGAAGAGTACGATCAAATTCTTGATCAAAGATATGGCAACGGATGTGAGGTGCTCCCTTGTCTTTCTTTTTAGGCGGAAGGTTACTGATGGCATGAACTGTGGCCATGGTTAGGATGTGTTTCTCTATTTCCTTTCGTCTGTTCTTCCTTGGTTGATGCTTTTGGGTACATGCCTCTTTCATTCCCTTTTTTACTGTAGGCATGTATTCCATGGCCTTAAGGAGTGGCATCTTTAAAAAGATGTTCTGTAAGATCTCAACCACTCCAGGATCAGATAGTGCTGTTTTTAATTTTTGAATTTTTTTAGCTTTGAGAGCAGAAGGAAGTGGCACAGAATCAGAATAAACATGCAAACGTTCATTTCCTTTATTCAAACGAGAATCATCATGTACAAGAGGACAACTAGAATCAGTCTGTATAGTGTTGTCCAATCTAGGTGAAGGAAAAATAGAATCTAAAACAGAACGGGATGTTGCTACTGGTGAAGAGGAAGAATCTGCGACTGGTATATTCTCCCTTGCTGCTGGTGATCTGCATCTGCCTGGTGAAGGTGGTGGTGACGGCGGTGAAACTCCAGATGTGGGTGCTGCTACACTAAGCCTCTCTACTGCTGGTGAAGGAGATGATGTAGAAGATGGTGCTCTATCAGTGGATCGATCTCCCAACCCCAACTGATGCATAGGCGGCTGCAAACTCCTACTGCTCCTGAGATGAATGGCATCAGATAAACATGTAAAATCAAGGGACATACCTGTCTCAGGGGTGGGTGGGTCATTGACTACCTGCTCCTTGCGTCTGAAGTTGTTGGGGTTGGCTTCAACCTGTGCTGGAATCAGTGTCTTGGTGGTGGTCAGGTCGTCAATCCGCTGAGTCAGTTCATTCATGTTCTTCATAAGCAGTGTAAGCTGGTCTAGTGCTGGATTGGCTGAAGGGGCCTCAGGTTGCTCATTGACTGGGTGTCGTTGAGGCTGATAGTACGGAGGCTGCTGGAACCCATACGGATTCTGATAATAAAGAGGAGGAGGGGGAGAATATTGTCCATAATATGCAGTCTGCTGCTGGTGAGGATGAGGGAAATATGCAGACTGCTGCTGAGGCTAGCCTTGTCTCTAGTTCTGGAACTGAGGTGGAGACTGATATTGAGTCTGGAACTGCTGGTGCTGGTACTGCTGCTGTCTGCCTCCCTGAAACTGGTGGGCGGGTCTCTGACCCTGCTGTGAACCCAACTGGCCTTGCCCTGACGGACGGGGCTGGTTTCGCTCACGGTCGAACCAGATGCCATTCACCTCCTGAATACCAGGTGGAGGTGGAGACTGCTGCTCGGGAATGTAGGAAACTTCTTGTTGATACGGAACTATCTGCTGTGAATGCTGCTGAACCTGATCAGGTGTCTGCACGTAGTAGACATGCTGAACTGTGGACGGTCCTCCGCTACTCTGCTTGGTTGAAGAAGTCTGCTCCCTAGTAGAGGTATTGGTTGCTGCATTCGTACTGTAGACTGCACTGATCGAATTGACAATAAGTTCCAGATGCTTTGTTATCTCATCCAGCTTATCCAGGTTCTTTGTCCACTGCTCGATCACATGAAGCTTATCAAGTTCCTGGGATCGCTTTTTAATAATGTCCACTTTGGATAGGTGGTTTCCAATGATGGCCAGGTCGGTGCTATCCACCTTATCCACTTCTTTAGTTGCCGTCATGTTGACATCCTTGTGGGGTACTGCAGGGGTGGTGACGGGGTGCTTCTGAAAAGCACGTGAAGAAGAAAGAGCTGCTGAACTTTCCGCCATCTCCTCGAAAATTTGGTACAAGACATCCTCGTCCTTATTGAAGTGACTTCCCCCACAAGCGGCATCTACCAGCTTCTGATTCTCAACGCTTAATCCCCCAAAGAAATTTTGTACCAGGCTTGTCTTTGGAATATCATGATGGGGGCATTTCTCCGTCAGATCTTTGAATCGTTCCCATGCCTCGTGAATAGGCTCTTGGGGCATCTGGGAGAAATTAGCAATTAAAGATCGCATTTGGTTGAGTCGTCCAAGTGGATAATATTTGTTCAGAAATGCAGACCTCAACTCTTCCCAAGTGGTGACAACCTTCCCCAAGTGATTTAGTCAATACAATGCTTTGCCCATCAGGCTGAATGGAAAGGCGGTCATCTGTACTACCTCTAATGGGACATTCGGGTAGTGTACTGTTCCACAAATGCGATCGAACTGCTGGAGGTGTATATAAGGTTCTTCACTAATATTTCCATGGAATATTGGGAGAAGAGGCAAAATAGTAGGCTTAAGCTCAAAATGCCCATGAACCACAGGGATTTGTATCCACGAATTGGTCTGTCCTGCCCCTGGATTATAAGCATCTTTTAGTGTAGGCTTAGGCTCTGTAAGAGGTTCTTCTCTATTCCCACCTCCAGGATTTCTGTCATCCCCCTCTCTCCTATCTTCTCTTTCCTGTCTCAGCTCGAGAATCATGTCTCTCAATGCATTCTGGAAGTTAGTCTGCTCTGTGATCTGGGCTTGAATTGTCTGGATGGAGGCTAACATGGTGTTGTTGATCTCGTTCTGATCCGACATGGTTCCCTTTCCCTTTGGTGGCATCAAGTATTCGATGTCTGACTCTGAAAATGTGCAGGATACTCGATTAGTGTTCGGAATTGATGGAGTCTCAGATATTATTTCGAGATTAAAGCCAATCTCAAAAAGTGGATTTGTAAACAATGAAGTGGAGAAAGAGGAATATTCGGGAAGTGAGTCTCCCCGAATAGAAGGTGAACGGCTCGGAGTGTAGAATGAGTTCGCAGAGTCCGAACAAGAAATACTCTGGTCCGACATCTTCGAAAACAATAGGCAGGATACGAGAGCACGAGGGTCAATGCAAGAGTGAAAGTGAATGAAGGCGCAAATTGCGCAGAAGGATCTTTACTACTAGCAAGCAAACACAATACAAACCCCCAGTTCACCAACTCAACTCAATTGTGAAGACCGTGAAGGCTCGGTCAATTATCTTGTTGAAAAGCGAGATAGCGAGAGCCGCTAAATAGCGGTCTGACAAGTCAGACTCATTGTCGCTGATGCGACTGCTCAAACTTCCTCGGTCTTCAACAATTAACCCACACAATCAATCAGAGAATGAACAGCAAGGACTAAAATTTATTATACCCTACTAAAGATGTACAATGACAAGCAAGTAGGGGTCGAACTCAAGAAGCAAAGGTGTAGAGCATAGATAAAAAATCCAATCCTGGGTCTAACAAGCAACTCAGCCAATCTAGAATTTTTGTGGGTTTTTAATTTTATATATTTTTTATTTAATTTTTAATTTTGTATTTTTGTATTTTGATTTTTAGTTTTCTGATTTTATATTTTCTTTTTATATTTTATATTTTTATATTTTTTTAATACTGGAATATAAAAGCAATGTAATAAAAGGAAGAAAGAGCTATTTATAAAAATAGATAAAAATGTTCAAAAATAAGCAAATAAAGTCTTTTTGGTCTTTTTATACTTTTTTACTGTTTTTGTGATTTTTGGGTAATTTTTGGAATGTTTTTGGTATTTTTAATTAGCAAAATAAAGCAAACAGTGACTACAATGCAAGGCTGAAACTTAAAATGGAGAAATAAAATAGCAATCAGTAACAAAAATTCCCCAAATTAATTTTCACTTAAAGAGAATAAAACAAAGAAAATTCAGGCAAAGAAAACACTATTTTTGGATTTTTAATGAATTTTATAATTTTTTATGAAGGTTTTAAGAGTTTTGCAATTTTTAGGGGTTTAGTTTTGTATTTTTTAATGATTTTTGGTTGGGAGTTAAAATAAACTAAAAGACACAAAATATAATTTTTGGGGATTTTTCTGAGGGGTTTTTATATTTTTTTGGGGTTTTATAAGCTAGACAGTGCTGAAAACGTAAGTTTTTGATTTTTAACAAATGTAAAAATAAAATAAAATCAAAAACTAAAATGATAGCGTTAAAGTACACATGTCCAGGAGCTTAACCCTATTTTTGT
This sequence comes from Ottelia alismoides, assembly GCA_037367405.1. NCBI lineage: Eukaryota > Viridiplantae > Streptophyta > Magnoliopsida > Alismatales > Hydrocharitaceae > Ottelia > Ottelia alismoides. Next base: position 61,022 of record JAZKJV010001705.1, read on the forward strand.
GGAATTTTTTGGACTTAAAAAGATAGGTTAAATAAATACAACAAACATCCAATCAATACACAGGCCTGGCAGGGGTATACATGTAATTATAAAAATATCCAGGGGCTCAGATGCAATTTCCACCAAAAAGTCACGCACAGCTCACGTGAAACACCAGTCACAGGGGCATAGTTGCAATTAAAGAAAACCGGCTGGGCATGCATGCAAAATTTCCAACAACATATTATATATCCTACGCACAGGGACGAAATCGCAAATACACAAAAGTTCTGGGCCTAACTTGCAAAATACCCAAGAGTCACGCGCCACCGTCACGTGAGGTGACGTGGCTTGGACTGAAGTGCAAATATGGAAAAAGTGAGGGTCTGCGTGCAAATATTACAAAACTTTTTAAACTACAACTAAAAGTTACTGGACTAAAAAGTAAATACAAAAAGCATGGGTTAAAAATGCAAAATACCCACGGGGCGCGATCCAGCGGTTGATGGCGACCCACTTGTCCACGTGGCGCGCATCTGACGGTGCGTACCCCTTCGTCGCGGACGGCTGAGATTAGATCTTCAAGGCTTGATCGGACGGCTGGGAGGCGCAGGTGATCGGACGGCTGATGACGCGTCTGGAGCAGGCCCTCGATCCAATGGCAGGGAGGGGTTCACGAAGAACTCCTCCCCGACGAACTTCGGCTGGCGAATACGACCGACACACGGCCTCTCCGACCCCAGGATCAAGGGCAAAACGATCCTGGGGGACGTCCGCGTCTGAAGGGAGTCTCAGGCGAGCCTGAGATGGCTTGAAGCGGCCGGACGGCAGAGGTGGCCTGGGTAGCTGCTCCTGGGGTCTTCGAGGGTCGATGGAGCCTTCTCCTTGGCTCGGACCTGCATGGTTAGTTGCACAAAATCCAGGCGAAGCTGCAGGTGTCTTCTGATGGCGCGAAGGAGGCGAAAGGTGGTTCGGACGATGAACTTTGGCGAGCGGCGGAGAGGGGAGCTCTGATGACTCGATCTGGGCGAGATCGAGGTGGATGGAGGGGTGGAGCAGAGCGACGGAGCGACGAGGAAGAAGATGGAGGTGGTCGGAGCGGCTGTGAAGGATGTAGGTGGCCGGAAAGTGGAGGCGGAGCTAAGCTCCGCCGTAGGCTTGGATCGAGGATTCACGGCGAATAACGCTAGAGAAATCTAAACTACGGCTATGCTAATCTATGCTAAGCTAGAGCTACAAGAAAAGGAAAAGAAAAGGGGGTGAGACTCACCAGAGACGTCGGGATGGAGGTCGCGGCGGAGCTCCGGTGAGGGCTGGATCTACTTCGATTCGACGCCAGATGACCCAAACCCAGGCTCGATTCGATCCCTGCTGTCAGCAGGAACACTATGGGCTAGGGGTTTTCGGGTGGATTTGGCGGAAGAAGGATCAAGTTCGAATCGAAGTTGGGGGTCTCCTTTTGAAGGGTTGACGGCGACGCGTGGAAGACGAGGGCTCAGCACCTCGGTCAGTGATCCACAGCCTAAGGAATCACTTGGGCGTGAATCACCATTGACCGAGGAAAAGATTCCAAGAAGGAACCATCACCAAATGGTGATCGAGGCACCCTCGAAAAAAGAGTGAAAACGGGGTCAAACCCGTTTCTGACAAGGGACAGACCTCGGTCAGGGAGTTGACCGAGGTCAACCAATGGAGCGCTCTGGTTGGTCCACGTGGACCAACCAGAAAATTCCTTGGCTAAAAACCCTTATAAAATGAATTAAAAATAGCAGATGAATTAATTAAATTTTGAGTATAAAATAAAAAATATTTGTAATTTTATGAAGTATTTTATGGTGATTTTTGTTTATTTTTCTGAGCTATATTTTTACAAGTTTGTATTTATGCCCTTTATAATATATATATCTATATATTTAAGTATTCTATTTTTATTTAGGTATTTTTAATATTATTATTCTTATTTATGATTTTATAAAATTATAAAATACTTTTATCTACACAAATATAGTTTTATTTTATTTTTATGACATGTTTTGTATCTGAAATAAAATATAAATGTATAATGTATAGGTGTGTGTATAAGTAATGTAACTATGTACTCTATTATACAAGTATTTTTATTTTGTATTTTATTTAGGCTTTTATTCTAATTTTAATGCACATAATTATTATAAGTAATATTTACAACATTATAAAAATATAAAATTATAAAAATAATAAATAAATAATAAATTGAATATTTTAATATGTACAAGTATACAATAGGGGTCCAAAACTCAACTTGCAAACCGTAGCTCCGCCAAATGCGAAACCACCACCATTAAATAGCTTATTTTCTTCTATATACAATTAAAGGTGAGTACGCTGCATTTGGAGTTTTTATTTGTGAGATACGGGTCTGGGAAGTTGGCATTCAGGATTTTTATTCAGATCATAACTTTTTATCTGTACATTATTTTTCTGTGAAATCAATTTTGTATTTTTTTTTATAAAATTATCTACAACTTTCATGTACAAAGTTTCTTTATTTGATGCAAAAAAAGTGGAACCAAAAATAGGTCCCAAAATGGATAAAGAATGAATAAAAACCATAGGTATTTTATCTGTGTTTTTGACCTTATCTCCCCCTACTTTATTCCTTGTCGACCTATTCATCGAGATGCCTAGGTCTCAGGGTTTCGGGTCATAAAATATTTACAATATTTTATTCTTTTTCTTTTCTTTTCTTTATTCTATAATTTTGGCTTTAAAAACCGCATTTTATACAATATTTACACACATATGCATGAATGCTAAAATGCATGAATTAGGCCTATTTACACGCATTTCCTAGGGTTTTTAAGGCCAAAATGATAGAATAAAGATGATGAAACGTGGATTCATCACTTGTCTATTTTAGAGTTATGTGATAATCACAGAAGTTGTACAAACACTTAGGCTGAATTATGGGATTTGGGCACTAACCTTAGTGTGTACGCGAGCAAGTTAAAACGAATACAATGAGGGGGTTACTCTCCCCAAAACAATGATTTTTCCTTATGTTTATTTTAGGTCAAGTTTTCTTTAACAGTCCCAAATTTTAGGCAGTTATCACTTGGTTTAAGTATATTTAACGAATCGTCTACCGAGTGTCCAATTTCCTTTTAATTTATGTGAGTGAAAACAAGGAAGGAGATCGGCAATGCCAATGCGCGATGAAAAACGATGATGCATGAAGGGGTTAGAGATGCGTACCTTGTCGCCAGCACTCTACATGCAAGTGATCCGCGCAGAATTTAAATACAGAAAATAAACTAATCTATATGCAAATGCAAGTGAACCGTCCTAGATGATAACTTCTATTAACGTGCAAGAACGGGTTAATTTGACTAAGTCCAAATTACGCTCTACTCTATAGGCACAGAAATATCTTGCTTATGGTGTTTGGACCTAATTAATTACCTGGATCAAGCAAATTCATTAAAGCAATCAAGAGGTAGCTCACGAAATCCACGGGAAACAAAGAAATATAAAGGCGACGAAAACAAAACCGGTGAGGTCCCCCAAGTGCACCGACACTTGGCGAAACAGACCCCGCAACAAATGAATGTCCTTTTACAAAGTTCAAATGGAAAAGAAAAATCTCTCTCTCTCTTTCTCTCTCTCTCTCTTTTCTCTTTCACTCTTCTTCTCTTTTTTCTCACGCTATCCTGTGGCTTGGTGAGGAATCAAGCCGCCTCCACGTCGCTTGGGTGCTTCGGCTCTCCTAGGATCGCCTCCTTCGCTCCGTGGGCCCTCGCAAGAAAAATGGAAGAAAATGTGTAAGAAATACAATTATCAAAGATGAGAGAAAAAAATGAAATGAAATGGATGCAGTGATATGAACAATGGAATGAATGGCAAAAATTTAAACAGATATTTACAACCAAGAATATCAGGTCAAAAGAGAAACCTAACTACCCTCGCCGTGCCTCCCCGGCAACGGCGCCATTTTGTTGAGCGCGAATTCGAGGGATTTTTGAATTTTTCTTTTTATCTCCGGCAACGGCAAAATTTTTTAATTAATTGATGAATAGGTCGTTGTTTTTATCCCCAAAACCCGCTTCAACAAAAGATTGATTTTTTTTATGTTTTTACTATTTTTTTAACCTGTATAGCGGACAGGGTCGAACTCAGGGAGTCTACAATTCCCGAGGGTTATTCAATTAATCAGAAACAAATTAAAAGAAAACAGGAATCTCAAAGGACAACTATCCTTGGTTTTTGTGATTTTTTATCTTTTTATTTTTTTAATTTTTTTGTTTTATTTCTAATTTTTTTTATATTTTCTAATTTTTAAATTTTTAGTAATTTTGATTTTGCAAATTTTTTTTTATTTTCAAAAATACTGCTAAGCAATAGGAACAAAAATCAAGAATGTACACACACCAACTCTTCTTGCAATTTTTCAATTAGTCAAAAATGCTCAGAAAAATTCAAGGAAAATATTTTTGGATTTTAAAAGTTTTAAAATGTTTTTGAGAATTTTTGTAGATTTTTCAGATGTTTTGTATTTTTCTAAAAATCAAACAGTGAGGAAATAGGAAAATGTGCACAGCCTGGAGTAATTTGCAATTTAAAAATATTTTAAATACCTAAAACTCCTGGCAAGTATTTTTAAGACAAACTAGAAGAAAATATCTACAAACAGGTGCTGAAATCATAATTTTTGGATTTTTGTAGAATTTTTTATGATTTTTATAAGATTTTTGATATTTTTCAATTTTTTTGGATTTTATAAATAACTAATGCGTGAAAATTGGTCAGAAATTAAAATACAATGAAATACAACTACTCTAATTTTTTTGGAATTTTTAGACGTATTTTCGAATTTTTATGAATTTTCGAATTTTAAACAATGAAAAAGACACTGTTTTTGATTTTTTTTAATAATATCAAATGAAGTCAAAATGATACGAAAATTTTATGCTAGGAAGAATAGCACATCAAGAGTACAGCGCAATTTTCTCAAAATTTTTGAAGCATGAGAAACATTTATTTCAAGCAAAAGCACGAGAAAATTCAATGTTCTGCAGTTCAGGGGCGAAATTGTAAATACTGCAAAAGTTGTGGACTGAATTGTAAAGACTCAATGTTTTGACCACAGATAAATAATAAAAATAAATGACAGGGGAAAACGCGTAAATTTACCAATTCACCATGTGCATATCATGTGCTAGAGTCTGACAGGGGCCGTTCTGCAAATCTGAATTCTTCCGAGGGCTTTGATGTAATTGACCCCTTTTTTTAAACTCAATCCAAAAGGGAGCCCTAGGGTTCCCTTCGTTCTTTGCAATCTCAAAGGGACAAGAAGGCACGACCGCCCCTTTTTCTTCCACGCGGGGGCGCGTGTCGCGCGCGCGCGACCGTGTGAGGCGGCGCCGCGGCGGGGCGAACTAGAGCGGGGGCGAGAAGGCGGGTGGTCTTCAACGGCAGAGGAGGATCGCGAGCAAGATGGGGCCGCCGCCCCTTGCCTCTTCAAGCAGCGAGCAAGGGGGCGGAGGGGGCCTCGAGGGGGGGGGACTTCGGGTGGCGGAGCGGCAGCAGGTGGATCGGGCAGCGCTCGGTGGAGGCGCGTTGGGCTGGAGGGTGCGGCTTGGCGCGGCGGGCTTTGGTCGAGGGTGGCGGTGCCGCCCCACGCGGAGCGGCTGCTGGCTCCAGAGGAAGGCGGTCTTGCGTAGGGTGCGCCGCCGCCACGCGCGGCGGAAATCGACGGAGCGCGGCAGGCGCAGCGCGGCGGACCGACGGCGCTCGATGGCGTGGAGGATGACAGGGGGGGCGGCGCTGGACAGCAGCCGTTTTTTTTTTATTTTTTTTGTTTTATTATGTGAACAGTAAAGAAAGGAATTTTTTTTTATTTTTTTGTATTTTGTAAATCCGAAAAGAAGAAGAGAAAAGGGAAAAGAATTTTTTTTTAGTTTTTTTAATTGTTATCCTGCAAAACAAATGTTAGAACTGATGGGTTTTTTTTATATTTTTTTATTATTTTGCAAAATAAACACTAGAAATAAAGGGGATAATTTATTTATCTACAAAGTCAGAATGTGGATGGGGATTCGGCGAAAGTGGAGGATTAGAATCCGATCTCCGGCCACCGTACGCGGCCGGAGTTGATAGACCGTGAGAGATAGAAAATGAACGTGGAGAGATCGATAAAGTGAGATGAAAAATCAAGTCGGTGGCGGATCAAATTGAGATGGAATTTTTTTAAGATCTAGAGAAAAAAAATGACGAAGAAAAATACGACAAAATAAAATGCGATTAAACTAAGATAAAATGCGAAGAAAAATACGGATCTCACCTTAGGAGCAGAAAATGGATCGTGATCGCCTCGACAAGGCCGACTCGCTGTCACCGGACGGCTCAGAGGCTCGACACCTTTTCTCGACGAAATTGTTTTCTCGGAGATTGGGCTCCTCTCTCTAAAGATTGATCAAGTTGGAATGAGGGAGATGGAGCCATATAAATAGAAGAGATGAAATTTGAATTTTTTGAAGAGATAATGGAGATGAAAATTAAAATGAATTTTTGAATTTTTTGGTGGGAGGGAGATGAAATTTGAAAAAGAAAATAAAAGAGAGATAAAACTAATTACAAATTATCTATTTTTTTTTGAATTTTCGTCACTTATTTAATTTGAATTAAAAAATGTTATTTTTTTATTTTTTTATGATGGTTAATTAAAAATAGCAACTATATACATAACTATATACATATGTGACACTATATACAAGGGTAAATGACGAAATTAGCCTTTTTTGTGTTTTAAAAATTTATTTTTTTAATTTTTATTTTTATTAGAAAAATCAGTGGGATTAATTTACAATATATACAAATACAATATGCACAAAAATACATGGGAAAATTGCACAAACCACCCCAGAAAACCGACTTTTCAACCGTAACTCCAAAAATTATGAAAATACAGCCATTTTGAAGACTAATTTAATTTCGAGTTCAATGGAACTGAGATTGATTCGATTTGAGCTCATATGGAGCCGGAATTGGTTTTTCAATTAGTGCTTAGTGGCTTTTTCCAAGTGTGGCTACTTTTATTATGTACAAGATTTAATTGTGCAATCAATTTTAGTAATTAGAACATATTTTCATTTACAACTTTGATTTTGAATGTTATTTGATTTGAAGTCAATTAAGGTATAAATAAATTAGTGTCAGTTTTATACAGATATACACAAAAATAAGTGAGAAACACATTTTTTTTGGATTTTCTAGTTGAGGACCCTATCTCCCCTTACTTTATTCCTGGTCGATCAGGTCATGTCTTGACCTTCTTTCGGGGTTCGGGTCAGCCTGTACACAGTCTTCCTTTTTTTATTTTCTTTTCTTTATTTTTCCTTTCTTTCTTTCTTTATTTATTTTAGGTTAAAATTAATCAGAAATGTACAATATTTACACAGATGCAAGTTAGTAAGAATATGGAGTTAGCGTTATATGCAGGTGTTTTATAAGGGATTTTAAGCTAAAATAAATGAATAAAGATGACGAATCGCAGATTCATCAGTCACTGGAGAACAATTGTTTGTAACTGACACCATTTATGAAGGGTGTTCAATCAAAATTGGGGGATGAGAGCTACATGTCGATTTAATGATTATTGGGATGATGGATTTTGATGTAATCCTTGAGATGGACTGGTTATCGAAGCATCATGCAATATTCGACTGTTGTGAGAAAACAATGATCTTTAACATTGCGGGTGAACCCGTATTTGAATTTATAGGAAAGTTAGAGGATAAATTGTTGCGTAGAATCACAACACTGCAAGCAAGGAAACTACTAGATAATGGCTGTCAAGGATATCTAGCATGTGTTACTCTTCCGTCTAAAGATGAAAAGGATATAAGAACTGTTCCAGTCATTCAGGAGTTTTAAGATATCTTTACGGAAGAATTACCCGGACTTCCTCCTAATCGAGAGATCAAATTTACAATTGACGTAATTCCCGAACCAACCAGATATCCATTACTCCTTATCGTATGGCTCCAGCTGAATTGCGAGAGTTGAAGTGTCAACTTCAAGAATTGTTAGAGAAGGGGTTCATTAGACCTAGTATTTCTCTTTGAAGGCACCGGTTCTATTTGTGAAGAAGAAGGATGGATCACTCAGGTTATGCATTGATTATCGTCAGTTGAACAAAGCACCTATAAAGAACAAGTACCCTTTACCTTGTATCGATGATCTATTCGATCAGTTGTAAGGTGCATGTGTCTTTTCTAAGATTGACCTACACTCTGGGTATCATTACTTGAGAGTTAGGTCTGAAGATATATCCAAGACAACTTTTCGAACATGTTATGAACATTATGAATTTTTACTGATGCCATTCGGATTGAGTAATGCTCTGACAGCTTTCATGGACTTGATGAATCGAGTTTTTCTAGCTTACTTAGACAAACTCATCGTGGTTTTCATTGATGATTTACTTATCTATTTTAAGTATGAATCCCAACATGAAGAGCACTTACGAATTATTTTGGGAACCTTACGAGCACACCAGTTATTTGTAAAATTCAGCAAATATGAGTTCTGGCTGAAAGAAGTTGCATTCCTTGGATATGTAGTATCAGAAAATGGAATTTCTGTAGATCTGGCTAAAGTTTAACCAATTTTGAATTGGGAACGTCCGAAGATAGTAATGGAAATCAGAAGTTTTTTGGGATTAGCAGGCTAGTACCGAAGATTTATCAAAGATTTTTCTCAAATTGCATTGACCATGACAAATCTTACCCTGAAGGAAATTCCTTTTATTTGGACCAAAGAATGCAAAAAAGTTTCTTAGAACTTAAAAAGAGATTGACATCGATCCCTATGCTGGTTATCCCTTCGGAAAGTGGGAGATTTGTTGTTTACAGTGATGTCTCTCATCAAGGATTGGGGTATATACCTATGCATAATGGTCGGGTAGTGGCATATGCTTCGAGACAGTTGCGTAATCATGAAAGGAACTACCCAACTCATGATTTGGAGTTAGCTGCAATAGTTTTTGCTTTGAAAATTTGGAGACATTATCTCTATGGTAAAAAGATCGAAAATTATACTGATCACAAAAGCTTAAAATACTTGTTTTCTCAAAATGAGTTAAATATGAGACAAAGAAGGTGGTTGGATCTACTAAAAGATTATGATTGCACAATCCTATACCAAGCAAGAAAAGCAAATATCGTTGCAGATGCTCTTAGTCGGAAGCCACCCTTAATATTAGCTCAATTGCAAGTCTTGAAGTGGGATATGCTCGAATAAGTAAGTAGTCGGAGAACGATGCTTAGTACAGGAAAATTAAAAACTGTAATAGTTTCCACACAAGTGAAGAATGATATGTTTCAACATCTGATAATAGCTCAGAGGTAAGATGCCAAGCTGGAAAAATGAGAAACAAGATGGAGGATGATCGTCTCGAAGATTTCATTTTGAAGGATGGAGCATTTACCTTTCGAGGGAGATTGTATGTACTCAATAATGAAGGGATAAAGAGAAAGCTGCTGTCAGAATCTCATTGCATGAGGTTAACGATCCATCCTGGAAGCACTAAATTGTACCAAGATTTAAAGAAAGATTTTTGATAGGATGATATGAAAGAGATATTGTCGAATTTGTTAAGCGTTGTTTAATTTACCAACAAGTAAAGGTTGAACACCAAAGACCTTCAGGATTGTTGCAACCACTTCCAATTCCTGAGTGGAAGTGAGAAAGTATATTTATGAATTTTCTAGTTGGTTTATCTCGTACACTCTTGTGATATGATGCTATTTGGGTCATAATGGATCGACTAATCACATCAGCACACTTCCTTCCTATCAAGCTTATTTATACACTTCCTAAACTTGTGAGCTTGTATATCAAGGATATTGTTCGCCTGTACGAGGTGCCAAAGAAGATCATATCTGATAGAGATCCTCATTTTACAACAAAATTTTGGAAATAATTATAGAAGACTCTCGAAACAAGATTATATATCAGCACTGCCTATCATCTTCAAACAGATGGTCAAACTGAGAGAACTATTCAAACATTAGAAGATTTGTTGTGTTCTTGTATGTTAGAATGGAAAGTATTATAGGACGTGCACATTCCATTGATTGAATTCACTTCCAACAATAGCCACCATTCTAGTATAGGAGTGACACCATATGAAGCTCTATATGGTAGGAGATGTACATCTCCCTTCTGTTGGACTGAAATAGGAGAAAGGAGAATGTGGAGGACCTGAGATGGTTCAAGAGATCACTGATATGATCATGAAGATCAAGAAGAAGCTATTAGTAACCCAATGTCGTCAAAAGAGCTATTGTGACCGCCGAAGGAGAGACATAGAATTCAATGTTGGAGATTCAGTATTCCTCAAAGTATCTCTTATGAAAGGCACTCAAAGATTTGGAATCAAAGGAAAGTTAAAACCAAGGTACATTGGTCCTTTTGAGATACTCGAACGTGTAGCACCAGTGGCTTATAGGTTGACGCTCCCACTGCACCTATCTGATATGCATAATATTTTTACATATCAAACTTAATAAAGTATATTCCAGATAGTGGCCATGTGATTCAGTATGAATATTTACAGTTGGAGCCTAATCTTACATATCAAGAGCAGTCGGTTGAGATCATAGATAGAATGGAGAAGAAACATCACAAAAAGATGTTACAGCTAGTAAAAATTCTTTGGAGACACCGAAAAAGTGACAAAATTACACAGTAAATTGAGGATGAGATGCGCGCGAAGTATCCATCATTGTTTATCATCAAAGATATGAACAATTTTGAGGATGAAATTTCTTAAGGGGGTAGAATGTTACAGCCAAAAAGTTAAAAAAAGAGAACTTTTAATTGGGGGGAATTGCAAGGACATCCTCGCAATTTCCCCACATCTTTGCAAAAAGGAGAGAGGGGGACTTGATGCCCCATTTCCAGGACTCGACATCCATTTCAAGGTTCGTCTAGTCCGCCAGCAGTGAAGAAAAGAGGGAAAAAGAGGGAAAAGAAAGAGGAAGAAAGAAGAGGAGAAGAAGAAAAGAGAGAAGGGAATGAGAAGAGTAGGGTAAGATTCTTCTTCCAACCTTCTCCCTATCTCTTTTTTCCCTTATTGTATTGAGTTTGATTTGAGGGATATTAGATAGCTGATATTATTTTAAGTGTGTGACGAAATATGGGAAATAAATTTTGGAATTTTGTAATTTGATGTTATGAGATAGGAGTATAATCTTATTTAAATGTAAAAAATTTGATAGAGGATGAAACTTGAAGAAAAATCTGTGGTGAAAGTATAATGGTGGTGCAAGAAAATGAGGTTTTATCCTTGCATACAATAAATCAATGCGGGGTTTTTTGTTAGTAAGGTAAAGTGTGGATAATAATGTAGGATTGATGTCATTGTATTGGAAGTTTATTTGTTGGGACAATATTATTAGTGGTGTTAGAAATTAATTTAATTTTCCTTGGAAAAGATATGAAAATTAGTTATTTTCTTTAAAGAAAAAATGTGGACAACATGCTGAAATTAAGTTGCATGCATGTTTTTCTTAGATTTTGTAAGTGGATGATGTTGGAATAAACATACATTCTTTTTTATTATGTAATGGTCATAAGGTTATGTCAATATTGTTGAGTATAATACTTTAAACTGTGAATAATGGCTCATTTGGATGAAAGAATTGAAGTTGTAAGGACGATGTATTATGATAAAGAGATACCACATGAAAGAGATAAATGTGGGGATGTGTGTGTAAATGTGGGAGTTTTTTTAGAGCTAGGAGTTTGATGATTGAGAAAAAAATGATGAAATGAATAATGTTATGAGAATTGTAGAAAATCATTGGAATATACTAATGGAAATAGATGGGGAAAATAATAGATGCGAAGTGGTAATGATTATGGGAGACATATGTGTATGGATGTAAATATTGATGAAAAACCACATTTAATTTTAGTGTGGAATTTAAGTGGACCACTTTGAATTTGAAGAATTTTCCATTGTGTATGATATTCACTTTAAGTCTATGGAAGAATATATATTTTACGAAGGGTAGTGGAGTAGAGGACTTTCAATAGTATGGCTTTGAAAAAAAAAGAGGATTATTAGGAGGGGGATAAGAGATGATAATAGATGGTGATAGATGATTAGACGGGGATAAGTGATTAAGATCCCACGTACAGATTTTAATATTTAACTTCCCATTCTCTAACGATTTAGTCTATCATAGCGTAATTATGATTAATACTTGCAGCGAAGACGAATTCGATCGGTTCGAGAGATTAAAGAACACTATTCATATTCAATGTGAGGATTTCCTTGAATTAAATAATATCTTTACCATTTCTCTTACTAAGTTATAGATTGCTGTATTCTTTTTTAGGATGTCTAAATGTAAGATAGTATTATAACATATGGAAAAAATCAATGGGAATCATCTACATTGGGAGATGTAGATGATTTTAGGATAGAGCATTGGGATGTTAAAATATGAAAAACATGAAGAAAAAAAGAATAAGAGTGAAATAAAAGAAACTTGGGACTTCGCTCCCTACTGACCAGGGTAGATCCTTCGGATCTAAACTCGTGGTATAACACAAGATGAAGTGACTCACCGGATATAAATCCATGATATGTTACAAGAAAATTTCAAGCTTGAAAAATAAATGAGAAGGAGTGACTCTGGGGATAGTCACTTGAGAAGTGATAACTTCTCACTCCGTTCAAGTAATGGGCATGTGCTATACACTCGAGGCTTAACAAATTAAAGGACCGCTAGTAGGTTAGGGTACCTGCTAGCTACATATTATCTTAACCATTAGGAATTTCTGAGATGAGTTACAAATGTACATAATAACAACAACTATCATAACCAATATTATGAAGATTGGTAATGGAAGAAAAGTGATTATAGATTGATTAAATACCCTAGAAGGAAAAAGAGAAAAACAAAACAAAAGAAAAGAAATCCCCACCAAATGGTAGATTATAAAACTCTATTTTTCATCATATTATATCTCTTATATCTTCTCGTTGAGCTTGTACTCACCTTCTTAGTTGACCACCCTACTCAGATGATGGCCAAAATACGTATTATGGCACGAAAGTCTACTCGACTGCCACGACACCAACTCCGCCCATGTTCTGTGCCGGTACACCCAAATCACTACCAACCATCTTGTTAGTGGCTCCTCAAGAGGTTAGCAAGCCAAGTGTTACCTCCCTGTACCTCATCCAGAGGAGGAAGAAAAGATCCTGGTCATTCTTTGGGAGACCATGACAGTAATGACCAATATCACTTCGAGGTTGGAGGTGATTATTCGTTATCGTCGCTAGCACCCGCCGCCAAATGATGAATGATAAGATGATGCTGACTTCGTGGAAGATTTCTTTTTGTTTGATTTTTGTGATTGCAGTGGGGGATGTCCTTTTTGGTAACCCCTTATTGCTATGAATAATATTTTTGAGGTCTAACCTCCTTGCGCAGAGGTGGACATAGTGACTAATTTGCAAGCTTTCATTTTTGTTCAAACTTGTAAGAACAACTAGTACGAGAAGCTTATGGAAAGTCATGATGATAGTTTTCTTGGGTACATATTTATCTATTATTTTTCTTTGTGTCTATGTGGTTTTATGATGTTTGGGAATCAGATTTTTCTGCTATGTTGTGTTTCTTCCCTTTGTAGATTGTTAGGCAGTAGGTTATAAACATCATGTTCCGATCAAACCCGATCGTGTCAAGCACAGAAGATCAGGGCGTGACAGATGTTGCTCACGGCCTCTGCCGCGAGCATGTTCGCCTTCAGATATGACTAGCTGAGGTTGCCGCCAAAGCCTTTCATGAAAAGTTTCTGTAAGATCGCATCAAAAAAATCTGGTAAGCGGTTTGTTTTTTCCAATTGGATAGGACAACATAGGACAGTAATTGTTCTCAACAATCTGGATTCTTATAAACCAACATAGGACAATCCTGTTCATTTTGTATGAATATAGGGATGCAAGTGTATTTACAAACATTTGGGTACCTCGCTTATGTGCCCGCTTATGAGCAAGGGATACGTCACGAGGACGACGACCGTGATCCGCCAGTTCAGGTAGAACGCGATGACGAACGAGCACACGATCATGCCCAGATTCTGGAGGAGGATCGATCGACCGTAATTGTTTTCAACAAAGTTGCAGTCAGTTTCGAGCCGAGAGAATAGGATCTAGCTAGCATGACCCATGTCGTCCAAGAATCCGATCTTGTTCTGCAAAAATGGCTACACCGAGTTCGTTTTTGATCCGATTGCTCTTGATTTTAAGTCGAATTTGGGTCAAATCAACTTTTTTATATTTATATACTTCGAAATTCCAAAAAATGTGATGGTAGATCCAATAAAGATTTATTTTTTTCCAGAAGATTTTACCTCCGAACATACGCTCGCGAATGCGGAGGATGAGCCGCTGGCCCATGATCCCGAAATTCAGGTGCGCTAGGACGTGGAAGAAGACGATGAGGAACGCGCCGCCGGAAAAGAGGATAGCGATCTTCTTGACCTCGCGCTTGGTGGAGTCCCAGTCCATGTTAGGAGGCGAGAGCCTGGCGGCATCTGGGCGCCGGCAACGAAGCATCCGAGGACTGAGGGTGCCGACGAGGCCGTATAGCCAGTCGGGGCCGAGCATGGAGTAGAGGCGACGCATCGACACGGGCTTCCTCGACGCGCCGTCGATGCCATCGGGAACGTAGCTGCCGACGGAGTCGCGGTCGGAGTGGAAGCTGGTGCCTAGGCTGGTGTTGGTCCTGCCTGATAGCTCCCGGCAATATTTGATGCTGTAATTCCAAAACATTCCCATTTTAAAATTATTAACGCGGGAAAAATAATGAGCATATTTTACATCAAATAGAACTTAATTTGTTAAAATAATCCTTTTCAGCCCTCTACACCGGTTCAATCTCGCCCAGTTTTCGGAGTTGAGAGCAATAGTTTCATATCCTATGGACTATTCCTTAAAACGACAATGCAGAAATATATGATGGGGAAGATGGCAGTAGGGATCGGCATTGGGCTGGGCCGGCCCAGCCCAGCCCAGCTCGAAGCCCGACCTAACTCAAGCTCAAAAGAACACTGGGTCGGACCTGGGCCTAAATGTTCGAAATTTCTTTGGGCCGGGCTCGGGCTTGTCTCGGCCCAACCCGACCCGGCTCAAGGTCCGGCCCATTTGGGAGCCCGACATAAGGCCCGAATGCTGGTCCGATATGTAGCCCATACCCATCCGAAAATTATGCACGGGTCTTAAGCTCAGGCCTTACGTAGACCATTCGCGCCTCCCCTCCCCTCTTTTAGTCTGATTGGACTCTCCATTTCATGTGTTTGTATTGTTTGATGATGTTTTGGAGGAGCTTCAATTGATGAATAACTGAAGATTTATATATAGCATGAATATGAATAACCAAAAAATGCACATCAACAACAAGAGCAATAAAAGAGAAGCATGCCACAATTGAGGATGGGCCGGACCTAGACTTGGGCCGGACCACAAAAAAATTTACAGACCGGGGCCCAGTTCAAGGCCCGAATTTTTTAGACGGGCTTGGATCTCCACCCTTTAGGGCCCGATCCATGCCCATCCCTAGATGGCAGCAATAATTTCATAAATAGCGTTTACTCAATTTCTCTCTGTTTACGGAGTTGAGGGTAATATATTGACATTCTTTGGACTATTCCGTAGATCTTTTTTTTGAAATACAAATCGTCGTTTCATAATTACGTTCATATACTTTTTGTAATGGGTTTTTATCAGTTGTGCCCCTCTGAGATATCGCAATATCAGTTATGCCCCTATCTTTTTGGTAATATCAGTTGTGCCCCCGACTTCTTGTCAATATTTCACTTGTGCCCCTCAGAGGGGCATAACTGATAAAAATCTTTTATCAGTTATGCCCCTCTGAGGGGCACAAGTGAAATATTGGCAAGAAGTCGGGGGCACAACTGATATTACCAAAAAAATAGGGGCATAACTGATATTGCGATATCTCGGAGGGGCACAACTGATAAAATCCCTTTTGTAATCTACAAATGGATTTTTTTAACTTTCTTGCTATACCTGTAGATATTTATATATTGAATTTTTTTTCACTTATACCCCTGTGCACTTCCATATTAACATCTAACCCCTCCTTAGTTACGAATTTTATCTCAAAATCTATAACTTGGGTTCTAATTTGTAAATCAGCGAAAATACCTCAGAGGTCGACCTAGATACGAGTTCACGTCGGAGTTGGGCCGGTGCTGCAGCTGCGCCGCCTCCTGGAGGTGGACAAGAGCCGCATATGTGCTGCCGGAGTCGGCGATCGTCTCCTCATGTGTTCCCGTTTCGACGATCATACCCCAGTCGACCACTGCGATCATGTCGTCATTGTGTATCGTAGAGAGCCTGTGCGCAACCACCACCGTCGTCCTCCCCACCATGACGCGATCCAGCGCCTCCTGTACACTCTTCTCGGACTCCGCATCCAGCGCGCTTGTCGCCTCATGAGGAGGAGTATGGTCGGGTTCTTGAGTATCGCCCTCGCGATCGCAATGGGCTGCTTCTGCCCGCCTGAGAGCTGCACGCGCCTCGATCTCCGACCTGTGTCTCGTACCTTGCAAGTATATTAGTTTTTTTATAGTAGTTCCGGTAATTTCGGAGATCCGAAGCTCCCTTTGAGATTCGAGATCTTTTAGGCGGAGGCTACTACCGCCAAACCAATCCTTGGGTTAACGTATATCAGTTGCTGTATCGTTAGCAACGGTTGGTAAATTATCGGATTTTGATAAATTATTTTTAGTAACAATCGCGATAAGATATGTTGTTAGATATAAGAGATACCTTTATGGTTGATTGTTGATGAATGTGATCCTCGGAGAGCTTCGTCGCACGTGTGATCTCGGCCAATGTGGCGCTCGTCGACTTGGTCGTGCTCAGCTTCTTGATCCTCTCGAAG
The DNA here is from genome assembly GCA_037367405.1 of Ottelia alismoides. Classification (NCBI taxonomy): domain Eukaryota; kingdom Viridiplantae; phylum Streptophyta; class Magnoliopsida; order Alismatales; family Hydrocharitaceae; genus Ottelia; species Ottelia alismoides. The sequence continues at coordinate 77,971 of JAZKJV010001705.1, forward strand.
ACCGGATATGTTGCGGTCGTCGCCCGGATGAATGTGACTTGGTTCGGCGCACCTTGGCCGAGCACGCTGCACGGTTTCCTGTGGTGGGAGACAGTCAGTGGCGGAGTCAGGATTATTAGTTTGAAACTGTATAGTGAAGTAGAAAACAATAAACTTGAAATTTTATATATGTAAATATAATTTTCATGATTATTTTGTTGATATGGCTATATAATTTCAGTATTTGCTGTATATATACAAAACAATAAAAATGAAAATTATTGGTAAATGTAGTGAAAAGGAAGTTAATGTATTATGAGAAAACAAAAAAAATCCATAGAATTATTTTTTTATAATGAATTTGGCGGGAAATCGACGTGCTTACAGGCCGGCGATGACGACGTTTAGCATGGTGGTGAACGACTCGCCGCCGTGGGAGATCTCCTTGTGGGCGATGATGCTCGTGAACTAGACTAGCAATGCCCATGAGAAGAAGAGGGTGCAATGGAGCGAACCGCGCCTGAGGCCCTTGGCGAGGCCGCCTTGCAGCCGTACTTGTAGGTCTTGAGGAGGGCGACGCGATGGGACCTCACCACCACGTCCTCTTCGACGAACGCTTGCACGGTCCTTACATTCACGATTACCTTGAATAAGTTAAGTTCAGGGACTTTTCTGAAATTTACGCTCGTCCGAGGTAAATATGCAGAGAATTTAAGCTACCTCTCGTCAGCGATCTCGCAGGCCTTGATGTAGGACATGCGGACCCTAGCCATGAGTCCAATAGTGATGAGATCGCGATCAGCGGCACGATCGACCGCGTCACGAGGCTGATCTGCCAGACGCAAGCGAAGCCGATCACGAACCCTGCTACAAAGCGGCTCATGTAGTGCATGAAGTTCCCTACCTGAAATTAACCAGCAGCTTAACGCTAAGCAAATCACTAATTACTCAGATGTTCTGTACTAGGATTTTTACATAATAACCCCAGAAAACTTTGTCAAATTCCCAATAGGAATCGAATTGTAATTACAAGGATTACAAGAACTGCACGGTAATTAACTATTATTTTAGGGGCTATAGTGTAAAAATTTTCAACAATCAAATGTCATCCGAAACTTAATAACAAATTCCAGAAAATTCACGGAAAATATCAGGAACCCCAATTTTTTTAAACTTATTCTCTCTCAAATTTGTTATAATATATAATACTGCATGAGGTTTTCTAATTGCTTCTAAATTTGGTAATCGGATAAAAATGCAGATACTAAATTCCAAATGTCGTATAGTTTCATATTCTTGCGGAAAATTTAGGGGGTAAACTAGGTAATGGAACAGTAGTAGCAATAATTTTCACTCAAGATTCGTGCAATCTCTTTCCATTGAGCTATGCTACTTGTTAGAAATGGTATAGTGTTATGAGAACAGAAACTCGATTTTAGAAAATATTTTGATTCATCTCAGAATCCTTTGAGATTCTTTGTAATCTTGTTCTAAGCATATGAATATCAAGTTTTTTTGGTGTACTGTCTTTACAACATGGCATCCTTTTTCTTTAAAAAATAATTTTCACCCAATAACTACATAAAATTTGCAGAAAATTACAATCAGCCCGCAAAATTAGAAAAATGGGAGAAATTACCCAGCAACTTATTACACTAGTCTGGTCTTGAATGTTAAATCATAAAAGGATTTTTACACACATAACCTTGCGCAATTTTGCAGTTACAATCATAACCTTGTATAATCGTGAATTACATACAGAACCCTCAATAGTCTTAACTCTTACAACCATAACCCTGAGTTAACTTCCATCCAATATTCCGTTAACTATAACGGTATCCGTCAAACATTTTACCCTTTAAATTTTATTATTTACAAATGAGTACACTCCTCCCTCCTCCTCAACAATCACCCCCTCACTGTCGACCACCTCCTCCTGCAGCCAACCTCCAGCCCAGGCCGGACCGACTCCTCTCCCTCCTCCTGCAGCCAAGGAAGCACCCCCCTCCCCCTCCCCCCAGCCCAGGCCACGTCGAGCCCCCTTCGAGCATGCCCCCCCCCCCCTTCCGACCCCCCACCCCACATCGGGCCTGCCTCTCCCTTCCTCCGAGGCTGCGGTCGTCGAGCCCCTCCCCTCCTCCCTCCCTTCGAGCCTACGCTCCCTCCCGTCGAGCCTGAGTCACCCCCTCCACCCTCCCCACCCCACACCCTCCCGTCGAGCCCTGACCCCTCCAGTTGACCCCCCCTCCCGTAAAGCCCGCCACCACCCCAGTCTTCGAGCCCCCCTCTCTCCCCCCCTCGCGCCCCACGGAGCCTGCATCACCTCTCCACCCCACACCCTCCTGTCGAGTTCCCAACCTGCCCCTCGAGCCTGAGTCGCCCCCGCCACTCTCCCCACCCCACACCCTCCCGTCGAGCCCTGACCCCTCCAGTTGACCCCCCCCCCCCCACCCTCATGAAGGCCGCCACCACCCCCATCTTCGAGTCCCCTCTCGCGGAGCCTACGTCGCCCCTCCACCCCACACCCTCCCGTCGAGACTTGACCCCTAACCCCTTCAAGCATGCGTCACCCCCACCCTCCCTTCGAGCATGCACCTCCTCCAGTCGAGACCCCCACCTCCCTTCGAGCTTGCGCCCGAACCCCTGCTGAACACCAAGCCTGACCCCAGCCAGCCTCCTCCTGCCCAGACCGGCCCCGACATCCCCCGACCCCTCACCCCCCATCTCCCTGCGGCATCGTCCCCTCACCATCGCTGCCTCCTGCCTAGAACTGCGAGCCCCGCCCCTTTCTGGAAGTGCCCCTCCCCGCGGTCCGCCATGCTTGCTTGGAAGTCCCTTCCACCGTGCAAGCCCCACCTCTCCATCTTGTCCGGCTCCTGTCTACAGATGCCCCTAATTTCTTATTTTTTTTTATTTCTCCAAAAGCAGTTGGAAGATCATGGGTTAAATTAATCCAATGATATTATTGAGTTAACAGAAATACTAACGGAGGGTTATAGGTGTGAGACGGTGTGACTATTGAGAGTTCTGGATGTAATTCACGATTATGCGGGGTTACGATTGTAATTGCAGAATTACTCAAGGTTATGGGTGTAAAAATCTCAATCATAAATAACAAAAATGTCTACTAAATGCTACTAAATTCGTGAAAAAGTGGACAGTAAATTCGAGATCTTCGTATAACTGGACATTTTTTCAGATTTATTTAGTGGGTAATTTCGAAAATGGAACAGTTATGCAATAAATTCCTATCAGACAACCACCGCTCAATTCCTGTGACGCAATTCACTACGGCATATAATGCATTGGAGGCCGATCCTCTGCTGTTACCGGCTGTAACGCAGGGAGCCACTCGGACGGCTCTCAAAGGGGATGATGGCTCGTGCGCATCTTGATGGTCATCGAGCAGCTCTCCAGCAGGATACGCTCTAATAATTCATCTACCTACCAATTAAATTCTCACATGCAGCACCGAATCTTAATCTGATCCTGTATCGGTATGGTACCTTCTCTGAAATGGCATCCTGGACGACGATGATGTCGTCGGTGATCGCCGAGATCACCTCGCCGGTCGAGGACTCGGTGTCGAAGAATATAGTTATGAAAAAGAATATAGTTAAGAACAACAGTTGGCTACTAATCACCTTAATTAGCAGAGACTTCACCTTTCCATGACGAGAAAAACATGGCAATTCCGAGATACACGAAATCCAAAGACATATGCACGAAAAATAAGAAGACTTAATCGCGAAAAATTTGAACCTGACCTTTTTGGATGGAAGATAGACGTGACCATTCTTTTTTAACGTACCTTGGCGACGTGGTCAGAGACGATGGTGGGGAAGAGGTAGGCGATGCGGATGATGAGCTTCTCGACGATGAAGAACACCGAGACGGAGGCGCTGTGGATGCACACGCCGACGGAGCGAATGGCCATGAGGACGTACTCCGGAGCGTCGACGAAAGCGAAGAGCTCGAGGAATGGGACCTTGTTGGCATTCCCCTTCTTCTCGACATGATCTCCTCCGCTCCTCTCCTCCTTGCTGCCCATCGATGGAGAAGTGGTGGGGGAGTTGGGAGTGTAGTTGAGGAGGTGACTGCTCTGGGTGTCCCCCACACTTAAATATGTACTACTGGTAGGGTGTTCCCGGGTTTTGATGCTCTGCTGTTATAGCACGTGCTGTAATGCAGGAGAGTTGCTTGATCACTCTCGCACCAGCCATTCGACCCCCTCTAAGGGCCATCCGATGGTGATCGAGTGACTCTTGCATTACAGCACAGCAGAGGATCTGCTTCTCTCTGGCGATTAATATAACTTTATCGGAAGACTGTATATGGTTACGGATCCCGATACATGTATGTCTGGTTATCATAACTTTTACCGAAAGACTATATGTAGATACAGATATGAATATGAATACGTGTATTGTGGAGATATTTCTAGAATTTATGTATTTTTCTGTTATGTTTATTTTCCTTGTTCCATCTTATGTAAATTACCCATAGGCTTTCTCTATATAAGAGAGCCTATGGTTCCTTGGAATAAACATCTTCTTATTCTCTTCTTCCAACATGGTATCAGAGCCACCATCCTAAACCCTAGCTGTCCTCTCCTTTTCTCTCGTTGGCGCTGCCACCTTCTCTCTCTCATCTCGCCGATGCCGCCAGCCCCGCCTCCACCCTCCCGCAGCCACCCCCCAGCCCCGCCACCCTCTCCCTGTTGGACATGCGAGCCCACGACGAGCCATTATGCAATAAATGTTATTGAAAATATCATTCCCTGATCTGAAATGAAGAATAAATGATTTGCATAATAGGTCCCTTAGTACAATTAGGGTTATGTACCATAGCCCTCTTGATGATCATACAGCTGTTGATTCAAATATTGAATCATAGAGGCTGGTGCTTGGGTGAATATCTAAAGAGTTAGATTGAGGACTCATCAAGCACCGTCAAATGATTATTAAGAGATAATCTCCAGCCTAAGAAGGAGATGGCAATCCTTTCTCTAAAGGCTGATATCTAACTGACCTCTTGATGTAGGTCGTCTGCATAGGAATAGAGATTCGGAGGTGTTAGATAAGTTAGGTCAAAGAGTTGACTTAACGAGATCGAGATAACCAAAGTCCTATGTCGTATGCTGTCATGATAGAGGCACGCATCCTCTGACCGGAGACATATGTGTTACTATATGTCTGAGTATGTACATTTGGCAGACCTATAGGTTGATGACCTAACCAAGGTCTATATACCGGCGCGCTAGTGTGCATATAAGGGCATATGACTAATACGATCTCTCAAAGGGATCACACATGTTCACTACTGAATCGGAAGACATGAGCTCACTCATTAGATATTGGGAAGAATCAAATTCCGTGCGCACGGTCGTCTCGCTTTGGAAGCTTGACTTAATTTGTAGGTTTGATATATACTTTTGGAAAGTATATGATCATGATATATGCTTTTTGGAAAGTATATGATCGATACCAACTCCCAATGATCAAAATGAGAAACTTACTGATAAAATCCTGAAGTAGACAGTATAAAGTTGATCTAATACTTCGGGTTTATTCTGAGTCTTCCAGTATGCAGGATGTACAGGTATTGAGAATACCTGAGGGTGATGTGATCATAAACGATTGTATAACCATGACGCTTCCATTCCTAGGTAGTGATGAATCAGGTTTGGATTTTAGTGACTCCTCTCAGTAAAGAAGTAATCTGATCTTGATCTAAATGTTGGACATTGATCTAAATGTGATTCAGATGCAATGAGAAGATTAGATTTGCGGTCTTGATTTAATCAAGCATCTATGGGAGGCCCGAGATCTGGATTTGAGATGTAATCTCAATATCCAAGTCACTATATGTGGAACAATACAATCACCCTGTCCTTATCTCCAAGTATTCGCGGAGAAAGCGCATTATCCTTGAAAGAGTTCATGGATAATTCTGTTGTTGATATATGTATCCGAGCATTGAGAAAATGGATAATTAAATGTGATTTAATTATCATGAATAATATGAATTTGATTCATATTACAAGGAGAGTTATCTTAGATAATTAAATGTGATTTGATTATCAAAGATATGAATAATGTGAATGTGATTCATATTATTTGGGCACATGAGAATAGAGATCCAAGATGACTAAATGTGATTTAATTATCATGGATATGAATAATGTGGATAGCACTATCCACATTAATCATATATATTATAAATGTCATTTATAATATATAAGAGAGAGTTATTTGTAATTTACATTCATTAATTAAATATTGATGTGAATTAGATTCACATAGGACATTAAATTGAAAATGTAATTTACATTTTATTTTGGGTTGTGAATATAATTCACAAATTTTTCAATGGCAAGATTGCAATGTCTACAAACTAATTATGAATTATTTTGTAGAATAATTTACAACAATTGTTGTTGTAAATATTGGAGATATATGCAATCTTGGAGATTGCATTGGAGTCTCCCTTTCCTAATAGGAGAGGGGGGGCGGCCACCAATCCCTAAAGGAAAGGGTGGTCGTCCACTCTTCCTATATGGAAGGGAGGAGCCTCCTTTCCATTATCTCCAATGTTAGTTGATTTAATTTGGTGATTGAATTATATTGATTTATCAATATATATTTAATCTAAATTAAATTAATTGTTGTTGGTTTTACCAACACAAATCTTGGCCATTAAAAGAAACACAATCAATGAGAGCCATTGGATTTATGTTGTCCATGGATTGAGATCCATGGATCCCAAAATATTATAAAAGGAGAGGCACTCCTTTGCTCTTCTACACACCAAGAGAACATAAGTCTCTCTCTCTCTCTCTCTCTCTCTCTCTCTTTTTCTCTACACGCCTACTCTCTCTCCCTCTCATGGCCATCCACCATGGATGCCCTAGAGAGGTTCTCCATCGCCGCAGCATCGTCGTTATGCTGCCTAATCGTATGCTCGTGGATCTCCGTCTCCTTCAGTGCGCCTCGCTCGTGAAGAAGACGTCGGATCTCGTGTGTAGAGATCAGGAGATCCGTCGCTTAGATCATCAACATGGATTGCGAGAAGCATGCGATTCATCCCCGCGCTCGCAAGCGTCTCTTCCGTCGGATCGGACTTGAGACAGGAGGTCTCTTCGTTTAGAGACTCGATCGCAACTACACTTCAAGAGATAATCCTATTACTTGTTTGTGGTTTAGATGAAACGATTCGAGAAGTATTTTTGGTTCATGTGGTTTCGTCGCATGAATTTTTTTTAAATTCCGCTGCATAGAACAACTAGTGCGTCTAGTCGTTCCTCGTCGTATTCGATACGACGCTCACGCTTCCGTGATGCGCTTGAGGATTATCCAATATCCTTCAAGTGGTATCAGAGCCTTAGGTCGAAGTTTTTTGATACGATCCATAAAACCGAAGGCGATTTGGGTTCGTTAAGATTGTGAAAGTTTTATCGCATTTCATTTTCGCATCTCTGTTTTGTGATTATTTTAGGCTCTGTTTAAATTGATTAAATACAAAAAAACTTGGATTTTGTTTCCCATTAAATAAGGAAACCATAGGATCTGAGTTTACGTAATTTGGATTCCGTTTGCTCAAGATATGGTTGTTGTAATGAACATGTATTCACTGTTACGGGAACTGCGAATCTTAACGTAATTAAGGAGTTAATTACTGTTTAGAAACACCTTGAAATGCATGCAAATCACACAGGTTCTATTGTAAATCAAATTAGCAAACTTTGGAAATTTACTTTGCTTGATTTGGATTTAAATTGATTGATATAGGGGTCACTGTTGAACCTTCCTAATCAAGAACCATGTGATTGTCAATTAGTGAAATTAATTGTTAATTTCATGAAATAATTATGGAAAATATTTGAGAAATATTTGATGATGATTATTTCCTTAATTGACTTGGCCTCAACCAATAGTTTGATTAGATCTGATCTAGATCATAATTGGAATCACAATCATCAAACTCCTTGCTTGAATAGGATTGGGAATTTGTCTAGCAAATTTCCTTATAATAAAAAATGTTTTGATTATTACTATATGGTATAATTTCGGTTGAAAACCGATCATCATGTTGAGTACAAAGTGATTGACTCGGCATTATTTTTTCCCGAGGCGGATATGGTGTCTAGTCGGGGATCGCTGGGGTAGCGAGTTTCACCGAATGCGGTCCGTCCCACTCCCGCCGATACTGGCCATGACAACGGGTAGGGAAAGAATGATGCCTGAGAGATCATGATGTATTTTTCTAATTATTAAAATTCGAATTAATACATATTTTGAGATAATACTATATATTCAAGTAAAATCAAGTTTGTTGATTGAATTGGATTGATAATTAATTTAATATGATTAAGTTAATTATATCCAATTAAAAAAACTCTATTATAATAGATGTGTTATTTCCCTTGGAAGAATTAATTATGTGAATATGATTCATGATAATTAAATAGAATTTGAATATGATATGGAGGATCACATAAGTGACATCCATGTTCTCCCGTCAAGGCGAAGGGTTCCGTCGCCAGGGATTGTATGTAGGAGACGCCTGCCCGAAGTGACAGCTCCTATATGCAAGTGCATCTGTATCGGGCTCTTTGCTTCTCGAAAGAGTAAGGTCGTATGCGTAGTGACCCCAATATCAGATCCTCATATTATTGGAGCAATATTGGATTGCGCATAGCAAGTTCTATTCATGTTGATGGTTGGTTCAATTAATGACGGGTCAACATCACCTTAGGGGTGGTGGGCCTGGGTATTAAAGACCGAATTGAGAATGCAAGTTGGACTTGCAAGGCAGAATGTGTTCCCGCTTCCTTTTATCCGAGTTACAGATTCTCATATTATTGGGATGTAACAAAGATAAGGAAGGAGATCCCAGATCTTGCTTGAGATATAATGGTAAGTATATCTCTTACATTAAAAGTGATTAAGGGAATGAACTTTCATTGTTGACATCACAAGACAAATTTTATATAAAAATTCCTAAATCAAAGTAAATTATATATTTATATATGTTTATGCAAATTTCTTATTTCAAATAATCCTTCTTTAATCCCACTCAATGTATACTCAATAATAACCAGTAGAATATCATGGATTGGACCTATGATCCAGATATTGTACTTGCAGTTGGACACATAATGTATGTGGTTGCAGTGTGCAAGTTTCCTCATAATAATGAGGAATGATAATTAAATAGACAATAGGACTAAAACCCTAAGGGTTTGTATGTCTCTATAAGTCTTGATCTCATCGAATGTACTTTTGAAGTGACATGTCGATAATGATCGTAATTATCAAATAATCCTTATAAAATCTAAGAAGATGTTCTGGCATACATATGTGCTCTCGACATATAATCATGAATGACATGGTTCTCTGCATTATGCAGAATGGTGGCTCTATAGGAGATGATGTATTCAAATTGTTTGAGTACCTACCTGAACCTAAGTTTTAAGAGTTTAGATAGATGTAGAGTGTCATCATTCTACCATCTATACTCTAGTCATTCATAAAGCTTCAGAATATTCATATTATATGAATTGAATGAAGCTTGTATAAATGTTGAAATACTCTTATATTGAAATTTTTAATTTCGACATAAGAGATCCTTTGACTTAAGCAATGGTTGCTTATAGATAAAGGGAGCGCAGTGGAAGCATGGGTTGTACTCAAGTAAGAAGTATAGTCAAAAGAGTTGACTGTACTTCTGTGACTTCCATGTGACATCCAAAGAGTTGGATGAATGCCAATACTGCAATAAGTTGATGTGTTGATAGTATGACTATCAAATCTATCTAGAGTCCTTAGAGAAGGAATCGGATAGTACATCAGAATAATCTACAAATAATCATTGAAATTGACTTACTTATTTGATAAGATAAAGTCTAATAATTGTATCTCAATCTTTTAATGACACTTGCAATTGGTTGCATCTGTATTAGAATATTAGAAATTTGATCTTAAAGTTTAATGGCCATCCATGTTGGAAGTGATGCAATTGTTGCAACAATTTCCACTGGATGAATATACTTCATATTTTCAGTGGAAGAGCCCTTAGTCTTAGAGAATATCTCTATGACCTGGATATTAGAATACACTGATAGTTTATTTCTAAATGTTGGGAATAAGCATGAATTATGAAATAGACCTATCATAAAGAGTTATGATGGGGATATTTCAGATAGTAATCTATCATCTAGTGGACTCCACTAAATTAGAAAATTAATGAATGGTTCATTAAGATTTTTGATACTAAAAATTAAACCTTTAAAGATCAATAGGAGGATAAAGATCATTTGACAATGATCTGGCATCATGTTTTGGACATATGTTTGTTGATGAGATCAGTGGACAAGTAAGAGATTAAACTTTAGAATGTCTAAAATTTCAAAACTTACATACTTATGAATATTGTATTCAAAGTAAATATGTCCAATACACCTTTCTTTTGGAATGGTGTAAGATGTTAAGGTATTCAAGATCTCATACATATTGATGTATGTGAATCATCTATATCAGAATAAACATTATGGATATGAGATATCTATTAATGATTATTTGTGATATGAGATTTCTTCTCTTCACTTAGAAAACTTTCAAATGTTCAAAGATTTCACAATTTTGGTTTAGAACCAAGTTTGAAGGAAGATGAAATGAATTTGATCTAACCAAGGTAGCGTGTACCTATTAGATGAATTCAAGGAATACCTTATGGAGATGTGAATATCATTCCTATCTCAATCCTCCTAATGAACCTTAACTCAATAGAGTTGTAGGGAGATACAATTGATCATGTGTGACATGATTTGATAAATGATTAATGTTAGCATAATTATCTCTTGGTTTCCAAGCATATATATGTGGTAGAGACTACATTATATGTCCTTACAAGGTTTCATGTTAGAAAGCTGGAATCTAGCACCAGAGAGTGCTACTTCATTAGGAAAATAAAGGATGGTATTGGATACCTATTTTATGACCTTGAGATTTTTAAAAGATCTCATCTTTGAGAATATGATTCTTATAGGATGACTTTCTTGAGAATCAAGATGAAAATAAAGTAAATGGAACTCATTTAATCTTGAAAAGATAATGAGGCTCCTGAAATCTGAAACTAAGTAGACAATTAAAGATGAAACATTAATACCTCTTCAAATAAGTTTGAGGATGGATTCCATGTGTCAGCTGAAGCTGACAATGATCTGACTTCATGTGATGTGTCTTCTGAAGGTCATATCATGGAAAGATGGATGTTAGCAATAAAAGTCTAATGTAGACTTCATATACAAGTGTTGTATATAGACCCTCGAGGATCCGCCTATAAGGGTTAGACCCATTATGGTGTAAATGGATCTTCAAGAGAAAGAGGGAACCTGATGAGAAGGTAGAGACCTTTAAAGCACAGTTCGTAGGCATGAGCTACACACCGAAGAGAAGACATCGCTTGCGATGAGACTTGCTCTCTAGTGACCTTGTTTTAACCCATCAGAATATTGCTAACTATAGCTACACAACTTGACTATGACATCTTCATGATGTGAGTCAAGATTGCATTTCTCTATGAATACCTCTCTAAGGATATTCATATGAAGTAGCCCCAGGGCTTCATGGTTGAGGAAAGCAAGGTATGCAAGCTAAAGAACTCCATCTTTGAACTCAAATAAGCTTCCTGTAGTTGGAACATAAGATTTGATGAAATTATAAATGTTATGATTTCAGATAAAATCTTGATGAACCATGTGAAGCTTAGTGGGAATGTCATTGTGTTCATCGTGCTAAACGTAGATATTATTCTTTGGTTGTTCCATACCTTGAGATACGATCTCAAGGATACCTCTTAATTCTGAAGTCGTTCAGAAGCAAAGAGAAGAGGGTATTGGGACCGTCACATTAGTAGTACTTCTTGGACTTATTCCATTTTCTGGAAAATTCCAAGAAAGGCTTCCTCCCCTCAAGATATGGTAGTGACCTATCTAAAGGGATAGCACCTGAAAGAGTTGAGGAAGTGAATGCTAGAACTGCTTGCACTTGTGCATCAGTTACGAGAAGTTGAGTGCATGCTAGATGTGCAAAAGAGCCAGATGTCTGCCATGCAGTGTGAGTAGTAATCTGTTACTAATCCTACTATGGAATAAAACACTTGATTGCAGTAATAATAATGTCTTCAAAGATGATGAAACTTAGAGATAGTGATCTCAAAGTCTTATCTTCAAAAGTTTAAGACCTTGTAGATAGTGATCTATAAGGGTCTTAACTGTAGATACTTTAGGAGATAGAGATATCTAGGAATAAAGGTATTCTGATAAGGATTATGGGCATACTGGTTATAATGATTATCGAGCTATAGTGTCAAGAACACTATAACAAAATTGAATATTGGTTGCATATGATGCAACATTCACATTGGATGCGAGCACTGTTACTAGGGGATATGCAAGTGCCGTAAAAGGACTTGGCGTAGTCTCTTAGGAACAGAGTGACTGATCAGCTTACCTAGCTATCTTCTAAATAGCCTATGATTGTCACATGAGTGCGGGTTTAAATGATTAGCCCATTAATGGCTCTTTGGGCTAGTGGGAGATTGTTGGACATGCGAGCCCACGACGAGCCATTATGCAATAAATGTTATTGCAAATATCATTCCCTGATCTGAAATTAAGAATAAATGATTTGCATAATAGGTCCCTTAGTACAATTACGGTTATGTACCATGGCCATCTTGATGATCATACAGCTGTTGATTCAAATATTGAATCATAGAGGCTGGTGCTTGGGTAAATATCTAAAGAGTTAGATTGAGGACTCATCGAGCACCGTCAAATGATTATTAAGAGATGATCTCCAGCCTGAGAAGGAGATGGCAATCCTTTCTCTAAAGGTTGATATCTAACTGACCTCTTGATGCAGGTCGTCTGCATAGGAATAGAGATTCGGAGGTGTTAGATAAGTTAGGTCAAAGAGTTGACTTAACGAGATCGAGATAACCAAAGTCCTATGTCGTATGCTGTCATGATATAGGCACCCATCCTCTGACCAGAGACAGATGTGTTACTATATGTCTGAGTATGTACATTTGGCAGACCTATAGGTTGATGACCTAACCAAGGTCTATACACTGACGCGCTGGTGTGCATATAAGGGAATATGAGTAATACGATCTCTCAAAGGGATCATACAGGTTCACTATTGAACTGTAAGGCATGAGCTCACTCATGAGATATTGGGAAGAATCAAATTTCGTGCGCACGGTCGTCTCGCTTTGGAAACTTGACTGAATTTGTACGTTTGATATATACTTTTGGAAAGTATATGATCAAGACCTAGCTATGATATATGCTTTTTGGAAAGTATATGATCGATACCAACTCCCAATGATCAAAATGAGAAACTTACTGATAAAACCCTGAAGTAGACAGTATAAAGTTGATCTAATACTTCGGGTTTATTCTGAGTCTTCCAGTATGCAGGATGTACAGGTATTGGGAATACCTGAGAGTGATGTGATCATAAACGATTGTATAACCATGACGCTTCCATTCCTAGGGAGTGATGAAACGGGTCTGGATTTTAGTGACTCCTCTCAGTAAAGAAGTAATCTGATCTTGATCCAAATGTTGGACATTGATCTGAATGTGATTCAGATGCAATGAGAAGATTAAATTTGCGGTCTTGATTTAATCAAGCATCTATGGGAGGCCCGAGATCTGGATTTGAGATGTAATCTCAATATCCAAGTCACTATACGTGGAACAATACAATCACCCTATCCTTATCTCCAAGTATTCGCGGAGAAAGTGCATTATCCTTGAAAGAGTTCATGGATAATTCTGTTGTTGATATATGTATCCGATCATTGAGAAAATGGATAATTAAATGTGATTTAATTATCATGAATAATATGAATTTGATTCATATTACAAGGAAAGTTATTTAAGATAATTAAATGTGATTCGATTATCAAAGATATGAATAATATGAATGTGATTCATATTATTTGGGCATATGAGAATAGAGATCCAAGATGATTAAATGTGATTTAATTATCATGGATATGAATAATGTGGATAGCACTATCCACATTAATCATATATATTATAAATGACATTTATAATATATAAGAGAGAGCTATTTATAATTTACATTCACTAATTAAATGTTGATGTGAATTAGATTCACATAGGACATTAAATTGAAAATGTAATTTACATTTTATTTTGGGTTGTGAATACGATTCACAAATTTTTCAATGGCAAGATTGCAATGTCTACAAACTAATTATGAATTATTTTGTAGAATAATTTACAATAATTATGTTGTAAATATTGGAGATATATGCAATCTTGGAGATTGCATTGGAGTCTCCCTTTCCTAATAGGAGAGGGGGGACGGCCACCAATCCCTAAAGGAAAGGGTGGCCGTCCACTCTTCCTATATGGAAGGGAGGAGCCTCCTTTCCATTATCTCCAATGTTAGTTGATTTAATTTGATGATTGAATTATATTGATTTATCAATATATATTTAATCTAAATTAAATTAGTTGTTGTTGGTTTTTACCAACACAAATCTTGGCCATTAAAAGAAACACAATCAATGAGAGCCATTGGATTTGTGTTGTCCATGGATTGAGATCCATGGATCCCAAAATATTATAAAAGGAGAGGCACCCCTTTGCTCTTCTACACACCAAGAGAACATGTCTCTCTCTCTCTCTTTCTCTCTACATGCCTACTCTCTCTCTCCCTCTCATGGCCGTCCACCATGGATGCCTTAGAGAGGTTCTCCATCGCCGAAGCGTCGTCGTTATGCTGCCCGGTCGTCTGCTCGTGGATCTCCGTCTCCTTCGGTGCACCTCGTTCGTGAAGAAGACGCCAGATCTAGTGTGTCGAGATCAGGATATCCGTCTTTTGGATCATCAATAGGGATTGCGAGAAGCACGCGATTCATCCCCGCGCTCGCAAGCGCCTCCTCCGTCGGATCGGACTTGAGACAGGAGGTCTCTTCATCTAGAGACTCGATCGCAACGACGCTTCAAGAGATAATCCTATCACTTGTTTGTGGTTTAGACGAAACGATCCGAGAAGTGTTTTTGGTTCATGTGGTTTCGTTGCATGAAAATTTTTTTAAATTCCGCTGCATAGAACAACTAGTGCATCTAGTCGTTCCTCTTCGTAAACGATACGACGCTCATGCTTCTGTGATGCGCTTGAGGATTATCCAATATCCTTCTCTCCCGTCCCCTCCTCTCTCTCATTACCTATGGATTTGAGTGCATAGATCTACATATGCACTCAAATCCTTGGATGTTTATGTAGACATCTCTTCCATGGTCTACAAACCCTAGTTCTTCGTCTCCGGCATCAATGTCAGGAAATGAAGTCGAAATGCCCTCCATAGGTGCGTTCAAAGGTCCAGCCCCATAGTCAAGATGGATGGGTCGAACTACGAGCTCTGTGCGATGCAGTTCATGAGTCTCATGAAGTCAAATGGTAAGAAGCACATTCTTACCAAAGATGAGCCGACAGAGAAGACTGGGATTTATGCCTCATGGGAGACTGATGATTCGTATGCCAAAGTCCGGCTTTCAGGCACAATAATGATGGAGATTGCTAGTGATGTATTCCATCAGCCCACTGCTAAGGCAATGTGGGACATCCTTGTGCGACATACTCGCAGATGATAAATGAGACCAAGATTCTCCAACTGTAGCATGATATATTTACGGTCAAGCAGAATGGTCGCCCTCTGCATTCGTTATATACATTCCTGCGGGGGATGTTTGAGAAACTCTACAACATCATTCCCCTTATGGTGACTCCTGAGCAACAGAAGACATTCCGAAATGCTACAATGGTGGGGGTCTTGCTAGCGGTCCTTGATCCGAAATATGATGCGACCCACTCGCAGATCCTTGCAGATGCTATTATTCCTCCAATGGAGGAAGTGTATCGAAGACTTAGCAGAATTACAGTCTCATCTACTGCTACTACTCCACCCCCTTCAGCGATGGTAGCTTTTAGAAGTAGAGGAGCCTCTTCTTCTTTCCGTGGCCATGTAACTCATGGTCGAGGTGGCCGCTTTCGTCAGCCATGCACCTTTTGTCATCGCACTGGTCATACAGAGCATACATGTTATTCTAAGCATGGTTTTCCTGCATCGGCCCGTGTAGCCGAGCACACTGCGTCTCCACATCCATCTACTTCAGACTAGCGGTTTGAGGATCTTGTTGCCAAACTCTGAGATATCATGCATCTTGCCTTTACTGACTCTCCAGGAAGTCACTCGGACATAGCAGCTTCAGCTTCTGCAAGTACGTCAGCCCCTGCTAGCACATCAGGTAGTGCTTATGCATGTACTTCCTATCATGGATTTGGAGTTTCATAATGGATTATGGACTCTGGTGCAACACAACATTTTGTAGAGACAAAGATAAACTTACATCGTACAGGGAGGTTCCGCCAGGGGGATCTGTCGTGATTGTAGATGAGACCCATTCCCCCATCATTGGACAGGAGGAGATCACTTTAACACCATCTATGCATCTACAGAATGTCTTGCATGCTCCAGATTTTTCAATGAATTTACTATCTATCAGTCAGATTACAAAGGATTTGCATTGTCGCGCCATTTTTGACCCATTATCTCTTATTTTTCTTGACATTCTTACGGACTGGGTGATTGTGTGAGCAGGATGGTCTCTACCGGTTGGTCCGAACCCCCTTATGCTGGTGTCTCATCTCAATCCAGTGGAGCAGTCTCTCCCTTTACTTGGCATCTATGCTTTGGTCACCTCCCTCTTAGAATATGTGTCATATCTTGCCCCATTTTTCTATGAATTCTTCTTTTCTGTGTGAAGTGTGTCAGTTGGGAAAGCACCATATATATACTTTCCCTAGCCATCAGTCTTGGAGCAGTAGCTCACCTTTTGAGTTATTACATGTTGACATTTGGGGTCCGAGTCGTGTTCCTGATCATTTGATGATTTATCTAGATTGTCATGAGTGTTTTTGTTAAAGAATAAATCTGAAGCATGAGATGTAATCAAAAATCTTATAAATGAAGTTCAGAATGTTTTTTCGTCTACTATGAAAATTGTGTGTACGGATAATGCCTTGGAGTTTTGCACTCGTGCTCTTTCATAATTCTTCTTGTCTCGCTGCATTATCCATCAAACGACTTGTGCTTACACGTCTCAACAAAATAGTGTTGCTGAGAGAAAACATCGTCATCTTCTTGATATCACCCGGACTTTACTTATCCAGAGTTGTCCTCCCGTGTCTTTTTGGGGTGATTGTGATGTCCGTCCTCCTAGGATCCGGGTACTCGGCAAACTAATTCCATACATACACATTCCACATTCAAATACTTGACATTCGTAATAACAGGAGAAAAATAACAACATGCACATGAATTTAAAATTTTGCTTCTCATTCAACCAGTTCACATTCCATACATTCCATTCATTGTATATACTTATTGCATTACATTCCATTGATCATTTCCATGTCCACAAAAAATATACATCTAAACATAAAAATAGATGTCCACAATTATACATTACATGCCATGTCTCTCAACAAAATACTACAAGTGAAGAAGGATAGTAGAACTACCAACATCTATACCACAAAAAGTGCTATGAAGCTGCACAAAAATGGTTATGTCCCCAAAGCTACTCACTGCTACAGACCTGCGGATTCACACATAGGTATGTTATGAGCAAAGTTTCCCAATATAATTTAAACAAAACTATACAACAACAAGCATGATACAATTTCAAAGTGTGCAAAAGGACAACTGTGTAACTGGTCTTACAAGGAATTACATCTTTATCATTGTTATTATTACTTGATCTGGATATGGATTTGAGTAGCCAAGCTTCATGGATAGTCTGTGGTCTTGGTCTGGATGAGACCTCACACTCTGACTCTAAGGTAAAAGAAAACACCTTAGGTTTGGGGTGCCTCCGTAGGCATGCGGTGGGGTACAATGCATCCTAACTAAGTTCCCAACACGTCCACTTAGTGATGAAACTCGATTTCATCATCTTAATTTATATTTTTTAAACTCCCTTGCTTAAATGTGCGTCAATAAAAACCAGATAAAGTCTTGTAATTAGCAGAGTCTTGAATAAATTAAAAACCACAAAAGATGGTCAAAATTAAAATCCGTGGTGTTTTTAGCCTTAAAACCCCCTCAAAAATATTTTGTATCTTCAAATGACCTCATCTCCATTTTTGATCAACATAAAACTTGTAGATCTCATCGAGATCTACAACTTTCGTTTTTTGAGTTTTCTCAAATTCAACCATTTGCCCCTTCATATTTCAAATCCTTCTTTCTAATAATCTGATTGGGCCACGTGGCTCTTTCTGGTTGAGCCACGTGGCCCGGCGCCTTTGACCATGCCGCCTTCGCTCCTGACCGCTGGATCCCTTCTTGATCAAATGGTCCAATAATCTCCACGCACACCCTTTATCCCCCGCCGTCAGATCACACCTAAGAAATCATCACAGTCGCCCGCCGGCGCTTTTCCTTCCATGCGCCACGTGGCGACGTTTGAACCGCACGATCATTTCCATGATATATCATCTCAGCTGCTATCTCCACATCAAACATCGACCCTTCGATCTCCACTCACGTCTTTATCTCCGTCGTTCGCTAGCGCTGCGTCCTTATCTAGCCACGTGGCATACCCACGCACCCTTCGATTGTGCCCCATCGATCTAATCCTGACCGTCCCATAGCGCCCTTCTTTCGGCCGTTGGATCTCGAGATCCTACGGCCAGAGCTTCGTCGTCAACCTCCGGTCTCCCTTCTCTCCCACGATCACTAGTTCGCTCACCACCTTCCCCCTTCTCATTTTTCCCGACTTCTCGGTCACTATCTCCACTCGCCAACACCCCCACGACGCCCTCCCATCATCCCTCATCCTCGCTGGCCATCACTTCACCCTACTCGTCCCCTCCGTTCGCTCCACATCGCACACTTAAGTCATGACTTCCACCAGAACTGCCGAGCTTCGAGCTTCAAATACTCCTCCCTCACCACCAGTTGACGCCGTCCACCTTTACACGGGGCGAGGCCCAGCCCTCCTCCATCTCCCCTATGATAGGGAGAGGTGGCAGGATCGAGCAAAGACGACCTCCGTCTCCGGTGTCAACCCGTCGCCCTCCATGGTGGCATCGCAGTGCTTTTAGCCCGCTCGAGCTGCCCCAAGTGGCTGACGGGGTCCAGCGAAGAACCGGGGTTCAATTGAACCCCAAGCCCAAGCCGATACCTCCATCTCCGACCAGGTAAGCCTCTCCGACCTCCTCTGTATTTTCTTCTATTTTTTGCTCAATTAATTAGGTCGCTTCGCTCGTCTTCGACCTCCAATGATCATCTCTAGAGATACACCTCAAATCCACCTTCCACGCGCTACATTCCGATCCCTCTCTTCTTCCTTCATACCCCAGACCACCTACGACCCATCTCCTCTCCGGTCGCCGGAGATGGAACTCCGGTTCCTCACCTCCACTCGCTCACATGGAACCCCATACCACTCACACACGTCCTTCCTATGCTTTGGCTATTGTATTAACCATGCAAGTCGTCAAACTCCTTCAATGGCCGGAGACCCATCGGAGCCGACTTCGTCAACCACGCCACCGTCATCAGAGCTCCGGCGGCCTTCCCCAGAAGGTCCATCACCTGCCCTGAGCTCCCAGCTACCTCGACGTACTTCCAGGGAGCTCCGGGGAGGTCTACCGCGTCCGAGAACCAGCGGCGGAGCTTGATCTCCTTCGCCGGAGCTCGATCCTCGTCGCCGGTTGCAGCAGAAGATGAAGGAGCAGGTACCGTTGGATGCTCCTCCTAGGAGTTCATCCAACGGTGCAATGCCAGCCACGTGTACCGCAGAAGAGAATGCATGCACCGTTGGATCTTCAACATCCAACGGTCTACGATTGACCACGCGTCAGAGCTAGAGATGCCCCGAGCCTTAGTCCCCGATCCTCCAGGCTTGTGACTCCCGAGCCTCATACGAGTCCATGCCTGGAGGCTCGTCCATTCCGAGCCTAGCCGAAGCTGCCCGAGCCTCCTCCGAGCCTCAGCCGAGCCTGAACCTCTTCCGAGCCTGGAGAGCACGTGCAGAACACGTGCCATTTGGGAAATTTGCACAGAGGCCCACCTACTTCTTCAAAATTGCAGATAGGTCCTGACATCACGTGAACAACACGCATCTGGGGTATTTTGCATTCATGCCCTCACATGTTTTCATAATTGCAAAAATCCCCCTGTGCATGTGGGTTATTTACAGGGAAGGTCCTGAACTTTCTTGTATTTGTATTTTAGTCCCTCTCAGGGATCTATTTGCTATTTATCTTTTATATTTTCTTGCATTTATGCCCCTGACTTCACTCGTGTATATCTTGAGCATCCTAGCTCCGATTGAGTCGATTTCAGTGGCGTTTTGAAGCTCTCTTTATTATCTTCCTTATGGCATGCTTTTATTTCACAACTAACACTACGAATTATTTCATTGATTAAGTGTCTTGATTTCAATGATTCTTGTGCCTAATTTTTACATGAATGAAGAGTGCTTTATTATTTGACCCTGATTTGACTTGTATTTTAAATGGATCAAGTATTTCTGATCTTGGGCATATTTATGTCATATTTCATCATATTTATTTACATGATTAAGATAAAATAAAAAAGATGCATGTTTTGTATTTGTTTGATGCATTGTTTTGTCTTCTTGCATTCTTTGACCTATGATTTTCTAACTCAACACTTAATTAATGAATAAAAGTCTGAATAATCACGAGAGAGGCTCGTGTCCCTGAGTTCGACCTTGGTCTCTTACCAAGTAAAATAAAAATACGAATCTGATTTCATCGACATATCTAAATTAGATGGTCTTTGATGGACCAAATCCAGCCCTGCTGCGATGATCTTAAGTGCTAATTCTGCATTGTTAAAGGGCCAGATTTGCGGTTCGTCAAATGATGCCGTTGTCGGGGACATAGATCATTTTTGTATTGTTTGGATTTTTATTTATTTAATTAAGTATTTCTTTTATATAGGTCGAGTTGTCCATTTGTCTTGCATTATAAAATTTTCTTCTCGATTGATCTCTAACCTTTGCTTTTATGACAGGGCCCTTGATGTTCAAGGAGGCGAGGAGCAGGTGCGTCCCCGCTGTGAGGAGTCATAGAAGCATGCTTGGAGCAAGTCGAAAAGAAAGAAAAAAATGTGTCATTTTGCATATCATTGTACCATGTAATAATCGTCTTTACAACGTTCTTCGATCGAAGACTCGCGATTGTAAACGAACGAATGTGATTGTGTGGGGATCGTCCCCACTTGAGTGTCGACTTAGGACCAGGAACACGGCTCTTCGAGCTTATTTTAGCATTAAATTTTTTATGTGCTTGCTCGTAGGTAGGACACACGTATAATATAGATGCACATAGCCTCACTTCACTTAGCCAAATTTAAAAGAGATTCTTCCCCGCTAATAGAAGCATGTTAGGTACGGCTTTTGATCGACTTGCATACATTATTTTGATTTTTAAAACAACCCAAGTTTTCACGTATCTTTGCCAAGTCACTGCATGTTTTATCGCTTAGCCTAGATCACGGTTTTTATCGAATACATGGTTTTTCTTGATTTCCCCTCCTAGCTTGATCACCTAGGTTAATGAAAAATAGGAATGAACGGTAGACGATGATTGCTTGATTTATGTGCTCACCATAATTCAGTGACAACCTTAAATAATTGGGACTGTTAGTTACAAGTCAACCTAAAATGGAGTAAAATATTATTTTGGGAGAGCAACACCCTCGTTTAAGCAGTTGATTTTAATGAGCATCTCTTTCGCGTAAAATAAAATGTTTTAATCACCAATAAAACCGACAAGATAATAAATCAACATCTGCTGATTTCATGTGTGAGTTGGTGAAACTGAAGTGTGTTGCATGCTTGATTGAGCCATGTTTGCTCCGACACCCTCCCTAGAGCCTTAGATACTCCATTAATCTCCGCAGATTCATCCACTCACTTGTATATCCATCCTTCTTCTTCGTTCACCTCGAATCTCTCCTCCATCTTTATACTTAGGCTAATCTCAGCCTAAGTATAAGGGGGACCTGAGTCCCTGTGATTTTCTCTACTCTTCTTTCCTTGCCTTTATACTTAGGTTATTTCTAACCTAAGTATAGGGGGAGCCCTCCTTGGTTCCCGTATATTTCTCTATATTTAAATGGACCTATGGACTTGTATCATTTAGTGCTATGAGGACATAGCAAAGTTTAAGTATAGGGGGGTATACCGTATTTACATTATATTTACTTTAGCTATAATTTGAAAAATTTAAATTTTTTGGCTAAAGTAAAATTCATTGAACTAAGTTTTCACGGCTTTCTTTATTATGTTACATTATTTTATAGAAAAATATTTTTGAAAATGATTTGAAAAAATGAGTTTCCTTTGTTGTGAAAAATCTTTTGAAAATATTTGGGAAATTTTTATTTGTGACATGGTATTGAAGTTCTCTTTTTGATTTCAAGGAAAGTTGAGTCTAATAGTGTTCTAACCGATAATTAAAATCCATAAAAATGAGAAAAATTCAAAAATCCTTTAAAAGTCATTAGTGACTACTAAGCCCAAATAAGTAGCCGCGTTCAGTGAGGGTTCACCCTTAGCAGATTGGACGGTTTAGAGGACATCGCGTAAGGTCCCGTCCTCAAGCAACGAGCTCCGGCCTGTACTTACATCCATACTGGCTGAATGCAGATGCATCTACTTAATTGAGTTTAGGCAGTCCTAATATCTCTTGAAGCTTTAAAAAAAGAGAAAAAAATCATGTTTTTTTTTGAAGGAGTTGGATTAATCCTCTATAATCACACTTCTAACCAGGATCTGAAATGTTCAAGGAAACTTGATTTTATGAGGACTTGAGATTTTAGGTTAACCAGCCTTAGCCATCAGGGTCTTAGACTTAATCATCCACATTCCCCTAGATTTATAGATTTGCATGCTATATTTCATGCTTAGTCTTTGAAGGCTTCATGAAACCTGAGTGTCAACAACTTTAGCCAGTGTGAGAACTTGGTTCTTATACTAATCTCTTGACATTGACCTAAGTGCCAGTGTGTGACATAAATAAAAAAATGTTGATTTGTGTGCGCCAACTCTTGATAAAAGCAGTGGAGCTAGCCAAAAATACTACAAATCTATGAAATGTCAAAGAAAAGCTCTCATTCCACAAAATCAAATATTAAAGAGCTTCCACAAAAGGCGAACGCTCCCAACCATTTCAAAGTGTCCACTTGGACCACTGCTATTAGGACCAGGAGTCGGGCTTGCACCAAAAAAGGGCTCTACATCGTAAATGCTACAAGTCTGGGTGTATAAGGTACGATAGGTACTCAAAAAAGACACACCCCAGTATATTCTCAGGAAAACAAGTGCAGGCGGCTCCAACTTCTCTTGATGGACGCACTGATCAACACCAAAAAAATGTGTTGCGTAATAAGGCACTAAGAGAGAATCCTTGTTCCAATGAGAGGGAGAGAAGAAATGATACAATCCCATGCCCTCTATTACTGGCCTTTCATCTACATTTTCTAAGTCTGACAACTAAAGAGACGGTGGACTGGATGCAAGATTTGATTTATTCCCTAGTGTTGAGGATTGGGTCCTTAGGAGAGTTTCTCGGACCAAGACCTTGGGTGAAGTTTTGACTCTACTCTCGTGAATGCAGTCAATACTAAATATCATACCCTTGGTCTATATGTAAATCAGAGAGAGTCTGGATAACTAGAGGAATTGGGTGCCTCTCGATTAAGGTTGGGTTGAGCTCTAAAATTTTAGACCTCTAAAGTTGAGTAGACTTGAACAAATTGGATCCTGCACTTACATGCACAAGGGGGTTAATCCAGTTCATTCATCTTCTTTGATGCTCGGCGACGAGTATAGTTTAAGTATAGGGGGTGATGAAACTTGATTTCATCATCTTAATTTACATTTTTTAAAACCCCTTGCTTAAATGTGCGTCAATAAAAATCAGATAAAGTCTTGTAATTAGCAGAGTCTTGAATAAATTAAAAACCACAAAAATAGTCAAAATTAAAATCCGTGGTGTTTTTAGCCTTAAAATACCTTCAAAAATATTTTGTGTCTTCAAATGACCTCATCTCCATTTTTGGTCAACATGAAACTTGTAGATCTCATAGAGATCTACAACTTTCATGTTTTGAGTTTTCTCAAATTCGGCCATTTGCCCCTTCATATTTCAAATCCTTCTTTCTAATAATCTGATTGGCCCACGCAGCTCTTTTTGGTTGAGCCACGTGGCCCGGTGCCTTTGACCATACCGCCTTCTTTCCTGACCATTGGATCCCTTCTTGATCCAAGGGTCCAATAATCTCCACGCACACCCTTTATCCCCCGCCATCAGATCACACCTAAGAAATCATCACAGCCGCCCGTCGGCACATTTCCATCTGTGTGCCACGTGGCGGCATTTGAACCGCACGATCATTTCCATGATATACCATCTCAGCCGCTATCTCCACATCAAGATTCGACCCTCCGATCTCCACTCATGTCTTTATCTCCACCGTTCGCTAGCGCTGCGTCCTTAGCTAGCCACGTGGCATACCAACACACCCTTCGATTGTGCCCCATCGATCTAATCCTGATCGTCCCATAGCGCCCTTCTTTCAGCCGTTGGATCTCGAGATCCTACAGCCAGAGCTTCGTTGTCAACCTCCAGTCTCCCTACCTCCCAAAATCACTAGTTCGCTCACCACCTTCCCCCTTCTCATTTTTCCCGACTTCTCGATCACAATCTCCACTTGCCAACACCCCCACGACGCCCTCCTATCATACCTCATACTCGTTGGCCATAACTTCACCCTAGTCGTCCCCTCCGTTCGCTCCACATCACCCACTTAAATCACGACTTCCACCAAAACTATCGAGCTTCGAGCTTCAAATACTCCTCCCTCGCCACCAGTTGACGCCGTCCACCTTTACGCGGAGCGAGGCCCAGCCCTCCTCCATCTCCCTGTGACAGGGGGAGGTGGCAGGATCGAGCGAAGATGACCTCCATCTCCGGTGTCGACCCGCTGCCCTCCATGGCGATGTCGCAGCGCTTTTAGACCGCTTGAGCTGCCCCAAGTGGCTAACGAGGTCCAACGAAGACCCGGGGTTCGATTGAACCCCAAGCCCAAGCCGATACCTCCATCTCCGACCAGGTAAGCCTCTCCGACCTCCTCTGTATTTTCTTCTATTTTTTGCTCAATTAATTAGGTCACTTCACTCGTCTTCGACCTTCATTGATCACCTCTAGATATTCACCTCAAATCCACCTTCCACGCGCTACATTCCGATCCCTCTCTTCTTCCTTCATACCCCAGACCACCTACGACCCATCTCCTCTCCGGTCGTCGGAGATGGAGCTCCGGTTCCTCACCTCCACTCGCTCACATGGAACCCCATACCACTCACACACGCCCTTCCTATGCTTTGTCTATTGTATTAACCATGCAGGTCGTCAAACACCTTCAATGACCGGAGACCCGTCGGAGCCGACTTCGTCAACCACACCGTCGTCATTAGAGCTCCGACGGCCTTACCCAGATGGTCCAGCGCATGCCACGAGCTCCCAGCTACCTCTACGTACTTCCAGGGAGCTCCGGAGAGGTCCATCGCATCCGAGAACTAGCGGCGGAGCTTGAGATCCTTCGTCGGAGCTCGATCCTCGCCGCCGGTTCCAGCAGAAGACGGAGGAGAAGGCACCGTTGGATGCTCCTCCCAGGAGTTCATCCAACGGTGCAATATCAGCCACGCGTACCGCAGAAGAGAATGCAGGCACTGTTGGATCTTCAACATCCAACGGTCTACGATCGACCATGCATGAGAGCCAGAGCTGCCCCGAGCCTTAGTCTCTGATCCTCCAGGCTTGTGACTCGCGAGCCTACACCGAGCCTCATACGAGTCCATGCCTAAATGCTCGTCCATTCCGAGCCTAGCTGAAGTTACCCGAGCCTCCTCCGAGCCTCAGTCGAGCCTGAACCTCCTCCGAGCCTGGAGAGCACGTGCACAGCACGTGTCATCTGGGAAATTTGCATAGAGGCCCACCTACTTCTTCAAAATTACAGATAGGTCCTGGCATCGCGTGCAACACACGCGCATCTGGGGTATTTTACATTCATTCCCTCGCAGGTTTTCATAATTGCAAAAATGCCCCTGTGCGTGTGGGTTATTTATAGGGAAGGTCCCGAACTTTCTTGTATTTGCATTTTAGTCCCTCTCAAGGACATGTTTGCTAGTTATATTTATATTTTCTTGCATTTATGCCCCTGGCTTCACTCGTGTATATCTTGAGCATCCTAACTCTGATTGAGTTGATTTCAGTGGCATTTTGAAGCTGTCTTTATTGTCTTCCTTATGGCATGCGATTACAAAGACTCGATTGGGTTCCCGCACAATACCTAATTGCAAATATGACAAAAATATTTTGGTAACAAAAAAATCAGAATCGTATTACAAATAAATTTGTGAACGAAAATAATATTTTTTTCGAGAAATTTTTTTCTATTTTTTGGTGTCATGTCAAAACAAAATATGTGGTACAAAAATAGATAATCTATTCCCTTTCTTTTATTTCACAATTGATACTATGAAATTTGACGTATTATTTTATTGATTAAGTGTCTTAATTTCAATGATTCTCATACCTAATTTTTATATGAATGAAGAGTGCTTTATTATTTGACCCTGATTTGACTTGTATTTTAAATGGCTCAAGTATTTCTGATCTTGGGCATATTTGTGTCGCATTTCATCACATTTATTTGCATGATTAAGATAAAATAAAAAAGATGCATGTTTTGTATTTGTTTGATGCATTGTTTTGTCTTCTTGCATTCTTTGACCTACTATTTCCTAACTCAACACTTAATTAATGAATAAAAGTCTGAATAATCATGAGAGAGGCTCGTGTCCCTGAGTTCGACCTTGGTTTCTTACCAAGTAAAATAAAAATACGACCATTTGATTTCATCGACATATCTAAATTAGATGGTCTTTGATGGACCAAATCCAGCCCGGCTGCGACGATCTTATGTGCTAATTCTGCATTCTTAAAGGGTCGGATATGCGGTTCGTCACTTAGCTCCACTTCACAATTGTACTTGCAGTTCACAAGTTAGTTTCCAACCCATGAATCATCGTAATAACCCAATCGTCCTTATGCACAGGAGAATGATATCTCATCACCAACTTCATTAACCACATTTTCCGGAACTTACCTCTTAGTGCTCCCACTCGGAATACCGACCAATGTGGCCTACAGTGGCCCGTACAATGAGTGTTAACTCTAAGTGAACAAGCAAAATGCTAACCGACCAACGATGATTACTTGGCAGCGCTCGAGCACCGGGCTAAAACACGCAAGTGCCAAGGCCAACATCGTCAGATTAGCACCTCGATGTGCCAAGCAACATGTCCCCCAACCATTGCATCTACAATAACATTTGGGATTGCGGTCAGCTAGGCTTCTACCCAGGTCCCCCAAGGGTACATGCCCCTCCCTTGGAGGCGACTACTCCATCTGCCCAATCACCATAGAACATCGCTTTACAAAAATGATAATCATCATAATATAATTAATGCTAGCAAGACTATTTTTTGTCCGCGAGATCAAATATAAGAAAAAATGGGACCCAATCCAAGTCGTATAACTAGAGCAGGTATAGAGGTGTTGTAACTTCTTGAACTGCTTCTTAAATCTCTAATCAATGTAATTAACGATAGGGTAAAGAGATCCAAGTTATTGTGATGACATAGAGTTCATGGATGCATAAGATTACATGGGTTTAGGACTGCACAAATCCCTCCAAAAAATGATGCGCACCTATCATGACATGGAGTGGATACAAGAATAACATAATACAAAGGTAAATTTAAGAATATAAAAATGCATGCACAACTAAAGTGCACATTGGGGCATTTGGTCTAAACAACATGCTAAGACCATATTGCAATCTAGCATCAAAGTACAGAAATTCAGCACAAGGAAAGGATTTCAAAAAGTCTGCTACATTAATTATAAATAAAACTCCAATCTAATTATAGGTGCATAGCTTTCTACTATTATTTTCTATAATGATCGCACGACAAACTACATAAAAGGAATCAAGAAAGGAAAATTGCTTGCACAATCAGAAATGTGCACACTACAAAGAGGGGTTTATTTTTCGCAGCATCATGAAAACTCCAGATTGCAGCCTCTATATTTCACCACTTGATTTTTTTCTCTTTAACCCTGAGATTTACCATCCTACAAGTAATTGAAGATAGGCATCTAAGATTACAAAATTCCATATATTTTAATGTTTTCAAGAGTTACTCAGGAGGATTACATGTTCGAATAGGCTACATCATAATTGTGCTTTCCCATCACCATATAACTTGTATGCACTTAACATTTATAGAAGAATAAGATTATCTTGGGAAACTTTCAATATACCAGAAGTCAAATGTTTTGACAGCAGCAATAATATCTTGACCCGCAAGTTCTGTGTATACTACGAAAATAGTTGCAATATAATGAAAAGGCTGGAACCCACTTCAGTGATAGACGATCACCCACCCATTGGCCAAAAAGAACAAACAAGAGAAATATAATTGGAGCTATGACGAGGCTTGATTACACGATACCAAATAGCCAACCATTTGTTATGACTATAGTTCACTTGAGGAATAGGTAAAACTGACATTTCCTTTAAATTAACAGGTAATGCCCAATGCAATAGGTGCATACCGTCAACTTGCTTTTTGGAAATATGAGCTCCACATCCAGACCTTCTACCATTTCCTCCATGTTTATTGTATATGTCATAAACACCCCAAAAGTGCAGCTTGAGCAATTATTCCAATCATTGATTTGAGTATCAATTAGCTATACACAACAGTGCCCGGCCAATAGTTATGACCAAAGAAAATCAACACCAGCAAATAAATGGAGGGACATGCTGTTTACCCGTCTGGAAGAGACAAGCCCCAAGAGAACTATCAAAACATGAACACAAGTATGTGGCTCTATGACATTTCAAGCACACAATTTCGATAAAAATGTGTGGATCACGCAGCAAGAGGGATGGGGGACATCGTACCTCAAGAAGACCCGATTCCTCAGAATCTTCACCCACGAAGAACGACACGATCGGTGCCTTGATGATGATGCAAAACTGTATATGGAGATGCCTTGGACCTTCTCTATGCGGGGGTGGTCTCGGATTAGTCGATCCGAGACGCTCAGGTGAGCTCCGGCGGAGCTCCGGTGAGGGAAAAGGGAAGGAGGAAGAGGTCTGGTCGAAGGGGAAGGGAGTTAGGGCGTTTTGGACGAGGGGAGCGATGGGGTTTAAGGGTAAAACCCAGATTCGGATTCGGGTTTGGATCCGGATAGGACTCGGACCCCTCCTCGCTAAAATGGCCTTAACTCGAGCTTCCGAAGTCGGATTTTAGCGTTCTTAGACTCGTTGGAAAGCTATCGACGAGCCCTATGCAATGGACTCTTTATATGAATTTTTGGTCACTGGACGAGTACAGATTTTGTAATTAAGTCCAGACTCAGTTAAGATTTGCATTTTAGTCCATGTTCGGTATTCGGGGGTTATACATCATAAAAATATCAAAGGAAGTCTCGTCCTAGAGAATTAGGATGAATCTAATCGATTTCAATACTAGAACCTCGTTGTATCCAAGTCTCCCAGAGAAATGAGCGCATAAAAATCTCAAAGAGAGGGAAACCCATAAAAATCTCAAAGGAAACTTGACTATGGTTTCAATTCCATACCTGTGAACAGATAAGGGTATTTCTCTCTCATATCCGCCTCAGATTCCCATATCACTTCCTCGGCATCTTGACTTCGCCACATGACCTTTGTTGGAGCATTCGTTGTATGCGCCTATTGTGTTGTAGAAGGTAAATGGATCCGGGAGGAGATCCATTTACCTCATCCAGTGTTTAGTCCCACATCGTCCAGTGGTGGGACTTGGAGGCTCTGGAGAGGCTATATAAGGAGCCCCAGACCTCCTGTATCCATTGAGAAAGTCAATAGAAAAACACGCCCCTTTGAGGGCTTCTCCTGTGGTTTCATCCCGCTCCTCACGGAGTAGGGTTCCACGTAAAATCTCGCTGTTCTTCATATTTCTTTATCTTTTTCCATGTTTTTGCTTCCGCATCCGATTTTCTAATATGGTATCAGAGCGGGTTCGTTTCTCGAGGATTTCATCGTGTTCTTCATTTTGATTTGAGAATCGATTATTGGTTTGTTCTTGAAGATGCTTTTTTCAAGTTATGAAGTTATGTTCAAGATCTGTGCACGTCTGGTTCAAGTCTGATTATTATGTTCTGGAGCTGTTCAAAAAAAATTCTAGGGCTTTTCCATTGAAACCCTAGTTCTTATTATTCCTGTTCAACGGCTAGGGTTTTTGAACCCTAAGGTGACGGCACAGATATTGAGCAATGTTGATGGTGGTGGCATAACAGGTGCGTACATAGCATATATCAAAGAAGGTGGTCTGAATCTTCATCTCTGCCAGGATCTCCAGAACCGCCGCAGGTGCAACCTGGTTGCATCTTCGATCATATTAAAAAAAACAAAAGGGCTTCATCATCAGAAGATTCAAAACGGCCCTCATTCCAGGCGACGCAGACGGCGCTGCCCACCCTCGCGTTGGCCACCAGCAAGACCTCCTAGACGCAGGACCTCCACGCGACCCATCGCGCATCTTCTCCAAGTCGTGCTGCCACCAGCAAAAGCGGCAACCTACCTTTCCTTCTGGTCCCGAGCGAGTGCCTCTCTCCGCGACGCTCCCTCCTCCACCGGTTCATGCGCACAAAACTTCAATGCGCCTCAATCGCTGAAGACAGAACCCCTCCTCGTGCCTCCATCGCCCGCAAGCCCCATCCAGCAGGAGATCCCCGCATCGATCGCTCCTCCGCACTTCCCCTGGGGGGCGGCGAGCCCTCGTCTTCTGCCGCAGTCCAGGCGGAGCCCAGTCTCCAGTCTGCGCGCGCACGATGCCCAGATCTCCAGCGCGTACGACATCGAGCCCTAATGGGAGGGCGGCGGGCGTGAAAAGAAAAAAAGGGTTCCCAACGTGGGAACCCTAAAGGGTAGCAGGCTTTATTTTTTTTAAAAAAAATGTTTATTTAATGGCCCAACAGTGGGCTAGAGGGGGCAGATATGAGAAAAAAAGAGGGCCATGTATTTGACAAAAAAAGGGGGGCCTCATTAAAAAAATGAAAAAAAGAGAGGAAAATAAAAGAGAGGAAAAAGAGAAGGGCCAAGGGGACAATTTTTAAAAAAAGAGCCGCAATATTTCAAAAAAAAGGGAGGCATTTGTTTGGACCCTATTTGGGTCAAGTTGAAAATTTTTTTTTAAAGGAGCGCGTACACACAAAAAAAGGAAGAGAAAAGCCGTACGCAAAGAAAAAAATGCACGAAAAGCCGAAAAAATGGTGAACGGCTTAAAAAAATGGGACGACTTAAAAAAAATGAAAATGAAAAGCCGCAAGTATGTTTGTTTCCCCATTATATTGTCTTCTCCCAACTTTGTAGATGTTCATGTTCCGACAAGTATGGGAGAAAGGGGGAGTATATGTAGAGTCACATGTCTATTTTGGATTCTCCAGATTTAGATTATCCAGTCTCCAGACCAGTTCAGAATTTTCAGACTCTACAGATGATCAGATTTTGTCAGACTCGACGATTGATTCCGAGTCCAGTGTCAGACACACACGAGTGTGCGGTCATTTTCAGATGAGCATATATTGCCATCATTAGTTCGTGGTCCCTATCATTCTTCTTGTTGTTCGGCCAGAGTTTTCATGTGAGCCATAGGGACTCCAGAACAGAGGACCATTCCCTTGAGGGCAAGGGTTTTCATGTGGTATCATAGGTACAGCAGAGCAGTGCACCATTCTCTGAGCCAGATGGGAGAGACCCAGTTCTTCGACGAGGAGACTTTTTCGGACTCCATTCTCCAGCGACTGTGGACTCTGACGAGGATTGCACAGCCACGGCCCTTTTCAGTTCGGCCCTTTTCAGAGATGGAGCAGTTGTCCACATTACTGTGGCGGACCAGAGTACTCCGACAAGGAGACTCATTTTCAGTTGCAGTGACTCTGACAGGCGCAGTTCAGAGCACATGTTCTCCGACGAGGAGATTCAGTTGACTCACACTCCAGCCCGTTTATCATCCTCACCTACACGGCATGAGAAGCAACGTACTCGACTGCAGCAATGTACGCGTTGGATTGATATTGTCCATAGTGTCCTGTAGCGTTGAGTTGAGTTTATTTTCTGTTTGTCCAAGCTGAGCATTGCATGCTCCAACTTGAGGGGGAGTGTTGGAGCATTCGTTGTATGCGCCTATTGTGTTGTAGCAGGGTAAATGGATCCTGGAGGAGATCCATTTACCCCATCTAGTGTTTAGTCCCACATCGTCCAGTGGTGGGACTTGGAGGCTCTGGAGAGGCTATATAAGGAGCCTCAGACCTCCTGTATCCATTGAGAAAGTCAATAGAAAAACACGCCCCTTTGAGGGCTTCTCCCGTGGTTTCATCCCGCTCCTCATGGAGTAGGGTTCCACGTATAATCCCGCCGTTCTTCATATTTCTTTATCTTTTTCCATGTTTTCGCTTCCGCTTCCGATTTTCTAACAACCTTGACCAAAGAGATTTCCTTCCGCCTCAACCTCTTGACCGTGTGGTCCAAAATCTACACTGGCTCTTCTGGGAAGGAGAGGTTTGGCTCCACCGCCAAGTCCTCGTAGATGATCACGTGTCGGGGATATCAGATGTACTTCCGCAGATTCGACATGTGAAACACGTCGTGTATTCCCTTGAGGTATGGGGGAAGGGCCACCCTGTAGGCCACTTTCCCGACACAGGCTAAAATCTCGAATGGCCTCACAAAACGCGGTGCTAGCTTGCCCTTTGCACCGAAACATTGTATGCCCCTCATTAGGGACACACGTAAGAATACAAAGTCCCCAACCTGCGATCATGAGAAATGCTTAGTCGCACAGTATTGACTAAAAATTACCCATTAGGGCATGAATGCACGACAACGTACCTGAAACTCGAGGTCTCTACGCCGACGGTCGGCGTAACTCTTCTGACGGCTCTACACAGTCAACAATTTCCTCCTAGCAATTTCCACTACTCTGGAGGTCTCCTCAATAATCTGTGGGGTGAACATGGCGTTGTCACCCACTTGCTGCCAACACAAAGGCGTGGTGCACCGCCTCTCGTATAATGCCTTAAACAGTGTCATGCCTATACTGGCATGGTAGCTATTATTGTATGTAAACTCAACCAGTGAGTGGTGATCCTTCTAAGATCCCTTCCATTCAACTGCACAGGCTCGTAGTAGATCCTCTAAGGTCTGAATGGTCCTCTCAGACTGCCCATCTGTCTGTGGATGGTAGGCTGAACTCATATGCAACTCTATCCTCAAGGCTCTCATGAATTCTCCCCAGTAGTGTGATGTGAAACGAGAATCTCTGTCTGACACAACTTCCTTGGATATCCCATGCAACCAAATGATGTATTGAACATATAACTTAGCCAACTGTATTGGGTATATGTCATGTTGACCGGGATGAAATGTGCTGACTTGGTTAACCAGTCAACGATGACCCATATCGCATCATGCCCTCCAGTGGTGCGCGGAAATGATGTGACAAAAACCCTGGAGATGCTCTCCCATTTCCACACAGGGATGAAAAGAGGCTGCAATAAACCAGGAGGCCTCTGGTGTTCTGCCTTCACCATCTGGCAAGTAAGACATCTGCTAACATGTTCGGCTATGTCCATCTTCATGTCTTCCCATTAAAAATGTTGGCGAAGGTCCCTATACATCTTGATGCCACCTGGATGTATGGAAAGTCTCGAGCTATGTGCCTTATCCAGGATCTCTCTCCTCAGCTCCTTGTCATTTGGGACATACATACGGTCCCCCTTTCATACGATGGATTCACGGACTCGAAATCCATAGAATTCATCCTTCAAACATCTGTGGTACAAGTTGGATCCTCTGATCTGTCTGTTGCCCTTGGACGATCCTATCCCACAAGCTGCTATACTTGGCGGGCACTGTCACTGCATCGAATATGCCCGCAAATGGATGCCACTCACTAAGTGTAGTGAGCACATCCCAAGTTTGCAATCATGCTGCCGAACCCCCAGTGTATGGTCGCCTACTCAAGGCATCTGCTACCACATTCCCCTTACCAAAATGGTAGGAGATGGTACAATCATAATCTTCTAGCAGTTCCATCTACCGCCTTTGCCTCATATTCAGTAGCTTCTGATCAAAAATGTATTTGAGGCTCTTGTGATATTTGAAAATCTCAAATGTCACCCCATACAAATAGTGACGTCATATCTTTAATGCAAAGACTACGGCCGCCAACTCCAAGTCATGAGTGGGGTAGTTACGTTCATGGATCTTCATCTGTCATGACGTGTACGCCACAACCTGTCCACACTGCATCAACATTGCATCCAATCCCTCATTGGAAGCATCTGTATACACGGTGAAGTCCAAAGTACCAGAAGGAAGGATGAGGATGGGTGCAGGAGTCAATCGCTCTTTGAGCGTTCAAAAGCTCAACTCGCATTTGTCACTCCAAACAAATGGCACATCCTTTTGCGTCAATCGGGTGACGGGCAGAGCCAACTGGGAGAACCCTCTAACAAACCTTGTGTAGTACCCGGTAAGGCCAAGGAAACTACGTATCTCTGTAACCGTCTTAGGCCGCTCCCAAGACACCACTGCCTCTACCTTGACAGGATCAACTGACACCCCAGCCCCTGACACTACGTGGCAAAAAAATGCCATCTCAAAAAGTGAAAACTCACACTTGTTGTATTTAGCATACAATTGATGCTTTCGGAGCGTCTCCAGTAGGGTGCGAAGATGAGACTCATGCTCATATTCATCATGGGAGTATACTAGAACGTCATCAATGAACACGATCACAAATCTGTCCAAATGCGAATGGAAGACCTGGTTAATCAAATCCATGAATGTGGCAGGTGCATTTGTAAGCCCAAACGGCATCACCAAGAACTCATAGTGGCCATATCTAGTATGGAATGCATACTTCATTACATCACCTTCCTTGATCCTCAACTGATGATACCTCGATCGCAGGTCAATCTTAGAGAATATTGTTGCTCCCTGCAACTGGTCAAATAGATCATCTATCCTGGGAAGTGGGTAACGGTTCTTGATCGTTCTCTTGTTCAACTGCCTATAGTCTATGCATAGCCTTAGGGATCCATCCTTCTTCCTCACGAAGAGGATTGAGGCTCCCCATGATGATGTACTGGGGCAGATGAATCCGTTCTTCAATAGCTCCTGCAACTGTACCTTGAGCTCCTTGAGCTCAGCTGGTGCCAACCTGTATGGAGGGATAGAAATCGGTTGTGTATCTGGCAATAACGTGATCTCAAACTCTATCTCTTGTACTGGCAGTAATCCAGGCAGTTCATCTGAAAATACATCAGGGAACTCACACACAACTCTGACATCCTCTATCATCTGATCCTGTACCGCTGAATCCACCATGTAGGCAAGGTAGCATACGCAACCCTGGGAAAGAAACTTTTGTGCCCTCAAGGTGGAGATGCACTCAATCCCGCCCTTAGATGTGCGTCCATCAAACTGAAATGGCGGCACTCCAGGTAAGTGGAAGACAACCATCTTCCCAAAATAGTCTAGGCACGCGTGATGCCTCTCTAACCAATCCATGCCGAGGATGATGTCAAAATCCTCTAACTGCATCAACAAGAAGAATGCGGGCATCTCATGCCCACCTATCTGCACATCCACATCCTCCACTGCCTAACGGATAATGAACAATTGACCCCATGGGCCCTTGATGTAGTACAGGGAAGCAACCTCTATTACTGACTTGCTCAATGTGAGCACCATACAATGTGCAAGGAAGGAATGTGTGATCCCAGAATCAAACAATGTATGTAAGGATGTCCCATAAGTTGAAACCATACCATTGACGAGCGATCCAGAAGCGTGAGCCTGCTCTTGTGTCACTGCATTCAGTTGTGCTCGTTGTGGTGCACAAGATCCCACAACACTGACTGTTTGTTGTGGGCCTCGCTAGAAGTCGCGGCCTCCGTGGTGGGATCCTGATCTCTGAAACTGGCCAGAAAACCCAGTTGATCGTCCACTATGCTGATTTTACGCGTCTGAGGTGCTAGAACGCAAAAGGCATTGGGCCTTGAAGTGATCCGGTTGTCTACAAAGGTAGCAAGTACGACTGTCTTCCTGTGACAAGCTCCCACCAGAAGCAAAACTGCCAGCCCCAAGCCTACGACTCGATGTCTGTGTAGGGGGCGAGAAGAAACTGAACTGTGTCCGGTCAAAGCCTGCCCCAAGGTAGGAGATGGTGCAAACCTGCTAGTGGATGGTGCTGCCGCTGTCGGGTGGTGACGGCGACTGCTACGGAACTGAGAGAAGTCCCGATGCATAACTCTGCTAGGCTGGGGTGGAGATAATTGTGACTGACCCCCATGTAATCGACGTTGTGTAGCCTCCCACTTTATCGCCTTCGCAGTAACCTCCCTGATGGAGGTAAGGTCCAGGGTTGAGAGTAGTTCATGTACCTCCTCACACATTCCCCGGATGAACTTCTGCAAGTTCTCCTGGGGGTAATATGTCATAGCGGGGGAATGGCAAGAGAGATCTGTGTATCGGATCAGGTAGTCTTGGACCGTAATCGACCGCTGTCTCAACTCAGCAAACTACCTCCTCTGATCTTCCACTCAATGGTCTGGGTAGAACTCTACACAAAACTCATCAAAGAAGGTCTCCCACGTGATGGGTCCGTCAAGTGCTCCTTAGTGGCATTCCACCACCGCTCTGCATATCCAGCAAGTGAGTACTCTACAAATGACACCCATGTGTCCTCGGGTGCACGTATCATTCTCAAAACTTTGGCAACCTGTGACATCCATATCTCATCGTCGTAAGGGGTGGTGGTACTGTTGATACGATTTTGCGCAGTTTAATATGTTGATTTAATCAAGTCGTTGTATGTTCGTGAAAAACCGCTGTCAAACAAATAATATTACAACTACGAGCATGATGAATGTATGCAAAAAGTATGCGGCAAGTAGAGGTTCGAATCCACAAGGACCAAGTATGTTTGCAATTTTTTATTCGACATCTAACACATAAAATGCTAAATGAGATAATATAGATGCAATTTGGAAAAGATTTCTTTCAAAGATGTGCAATGTAATTGATGAAGACTCGCGCAAGAGGGGAAGGCAGTGGTTGGGCGCCCAGTGGCCGCTGGCGTGTGAGAGAGTGCGGTGAAGGAGGAGGACGCACTGTAGAATAGTGTTGGATGTGCAGATGGGGTGCGCTGGATGTGCACTTGCGCACACAAAGAGAATGGTCACTGGCTGCTGTAACTGGGCGCACCTGGACAGTGGCCAGTGGCACGCAAAGGGGGAGGGTGCACTGGACAGTAGCCGGAGGTGCGCGGCTATACTCGAGGACGCACGCAAGGAGGAGGGTGTGCTGGACAGTGGCTGGAGGTGCACGGCTGTACCCGAGGATGCGCGCAAGGAGGATGGCACGCTGGACAGTGGCTGGAGGTGCGTGGATGTACCCAAGGACATATGCAAGGAGGAGGGCGCGCTGGACAGTGCAGCAGCAAGCTGAGGAAGACGGGTCGCTCACAGCGACCTGTTGGTTGGAGGAGAAGATGATATCCGCAGGAGAGGGGCTGATGGCGCCTATGTCTTCATGAGTGCAAGGGAGAGCTGCTGCATACTAGGCTTTCATTTGCATGAGAAAAAGAGAGATAGATAGAGAGATAGAGAACGAGAGAGAAGGAAAGAAGAGAGCAAGAATCACGGGTCCAAGACCCTTCCATCTTCATGTGTTGTGCCCTTTAATAGATGAATGTTTGGAATGAAGGGACACATCCCATGCACATGAAGACAAAATATCAATTCCATTATGCATGGGGAGAGGGGAAAGGATATGGACGGCTACCTCTTCATGGGTGAAGGGGAATAAAGAGAGGGCACATGCATGTACATGAGTGGCTCTAGACATGGTATTAAAGAGAGAAAGTTTTTCACTTTCAACCCTCCCCTTTTCTTTCCAACAAATTTGTAATGCCAAATCAACATGTTGGATGCTATATTATTACATCTAGTCCACTTTCATTTTCTCTTTACTGTAGATGATTTATTCATGGAACTTTAATATGTGAATGGATATTTTTAAGAGTATTTTACCTGGATATCACGATTTTCTCCTCTGTAATTATGGAATAAATAACATGTGAGTTATGCAAGATTGTAGATTATATGTCAAATATTGGGCTTGTTCTTCGCATATATTTATCATATTATACCAATATATATTGTAATCATCACACTCCCATAATTAAATTTTGCTTGTCCCGAGCAAGAATAAGATAAGTAATAATGAAGGATAGGGAATTTAGCCAAGATAGATCAGCTGAGGGTTTGCAGCAGCCATACCCACAAAGTCTCGAGTTTTCAGATCCTAACCACATAAATACACAAACTTCAGTAGAGTCGACCCATGGATTAATGATTTGTTCGAATTGTCGACTTGACTTGAGTTTTGTATTTTCAACAATCTCTCAGTTCCAACAAAATCAAGCATGATTTCAGAAGGTCGATCAAGTCAGTTCATCCCTAAGAAACAAGTATTCTCTTTGACTTTGAATGGATATAAACAGTGTTAGTGATAGTTTAGCTTTCGTGAGTCAAGAGAACGAGCTAGCAACACTATATATCGAGGTACCGAATGATTCCCTACTCATATAGCCTCAGTCCTCACCTGAATTCAGGCATATTCTCTTTTCGCCCAAGTATGTCAGTATAAAAAGTAGGTCATAATTCTTTGGAGAATGGGACTTAACTTTCGGGGTTTTCCGTAGACTGCTTTGGTCCGTTGCTCTCATTCTTTTCCTTTTGCAGAACATAACCCTGGGCCTCTTTGGGCCTCTTTTATGAATTTAGGTAGCATCATGGGGCTGCTACCACTGCTTTTTGGTGGATAAGGGTTATTTGGTGGTCTTCTTCCATTACTTTTGTTTTGCATATCTTTGCATGATTGGTGGTTTTTTGGCATTCTTTTGTATTGTGATATGCCTTTTTGTGGTGTTTTATCTTGGGTTTGGCATCAAAGGTAGTATATGCTTAATATTGACTTTGGAGGCACGATACTGGATTATTTGCTGACATACTTAGACTAGAGAGATCATGTTGCCCCTGAGTCAAGTTCCTTCACTGACTATAGATAAGGTTCAGGCATTGACACAACCAAGAGGACAACTCCTCACCTCAACTAGATTGTAATTGTATCTCATAAAATAAACTCAATCAAGCTAAGTGCAATGTGCGGTTGCTTAATATCCACTGAAGAGTTTAAGAGTGTTACTAGTTGCTCAGGTGATCTAGTTAGATACAGAAGTTCATTCACCAGTAGAGTTAGTGGAACTGAGAGAATAAAGTCCATATGGACCTGAAGAAAGCTTAAAAACTCATGCCTAGTGAAATTCTGATGAAGTTAAGTGGAGTAAGGTCAACTCAACCTCAGTCTATGATCTATGTAATGAAGAGCTGATTTCTCAAAAGATAGTTAAAACTAGGAAGGATGTATTTTTGGTGGTTTTCTTGCTTTTTTTGAAAATATTTTTAAGGGAATTTTGCAAAAATTTTGAAAAGGATTTTTTTTGAAGAGTATGCAATTTTGAAAACTATGCAGACACACCCCCCATGCTTATCAGAAACCATGTCCTCATGGTGAAGACAATGTGTCATAGGAGGACCAAAAGAAAGGGTGAGTGATGTGAAAAGTATTTTTTGAGTTTTTTTAATAGTGTGGAGGTGTACCCCCATACTTATCTAATGCAATGCAGTGAAAGTAAACACGTGAGAAATAAGAAAAGATACTTGGGAGAAAAGGCTCACGAGAATGCATGATTTAACGCCTCAGCTCGACGATGTGTACTGCTTATTGTTCCTGTAGAAGGTATGTTGCGCAAACAGGCATGAAACCAAAGGGTTCAACAACGGGTTTTAGTCTTTGATCATTGACTCTGAAAGTGGCTTTAGTGTTTGGGTTAGAAATTTCTATCGAGCCATTATAGAAGACTTGAGTTACAGTGTATGGTCCTTTCCATTTCGATCTTAGTTTTCTTGGAAATAACTTTAGTTTTGCATCAAATAGCCAAACTTTTTTATTTTCTTTGAATGTTTTCCTCGAAATGTTGGCATCGTGCCACAACTTGAATTTCTCTTTGTATAGCAGGTTGTTATCATAGGCTTGTGATCTCAATTCTTCTAGTTTAGATAAGTCCAATAGTCTTCTCTTTCCAGCCTCATCATAATCTAAATGGCATTTCTTGATTGCCCAAAGTGATTTGTGGTGGACCTTTAAGGGTAGATGGCACGGCTTTCCATAGACTAACCAATATGGGCTTTATACTGCTTATTGTTCCCGTAGAAGGTATGTTGCGCAAACTGGCATGGGACCAGAGGGTTCAACAATGGGTTTTAGTCTTTGATCATTGACTCTGAAAGTGGCTTTAGTGTTTGGGTTAGAAATTTCTATCGAGCCATTATCGAAGACTTGAGTTATAGTGTATGGTCCTTTCCATTTCGATCTCAGTTTTCTTGGAAATAACTTCAGTTTTGCATCAAATAGCCATACTTTTTTATTTTCTTTGAATGTTTTCCTCGAAATATTGGCATCGTGCCACAACTTGATTTTCTCTTTGTATAGCAGGTTGTTATCATAGGCTTGTGATCTCAATTCTTCCAGTTCAGATTAGTCCAATAGTCTTCTCTTTCCAGCCTCATCATAATCAAAATGGCATTTTTTGATTGCCCAAAGTGATTTGTGGTGGACCTTTACGGGTAGATGGCACGGCTTTCCATAGACTAACCGATATGGGCTCATACCTAAGGGTGTGCGGAAAGCGGTGCGGTAGGCCCAAAGAGCAGAAGGTAAGTGTTGAGACCAATCTTTACTATTAGAGCGGGCAATTTTATGGAGGATGGTCTTAATTTCTCGATTTGACAACTCAGCCATTCCATTTGTTTGTGGGTGATAGGCGGTTGAGACAGGTGTTCGACTCCATTCTTCTTAAGTAGATTCTTTACTGAAGCATTCAGGAACTGGGTTCCACCATCACTAATGATCACCTTTGGTAGTCCAAATCGAGAGAAAAGGTTGGTCAAGAATTTGACAACAGTGGCGCTATCAGCAACGTGAGTGGGAATGGCTTCAACCCAACAAGACACGTAGTCAACAACGAGTAAGATATGTTGATAGCCTTCTGAGGTGGTGAAAGGTTCCATGAAGTCTATTCCCCAAGTATCAAAGATTTCGACTATATGTACTGGTTGGAGGGGCATCATGTTGCGGCAGGTCATTGTTCCATTGGTCTGACAGGCAGGACAAGATTGAGCAAAATGATGGGTATCTTTAAACAGTGTGGGCTAGTAGAAACCACATTGTAAGACCTTAGCGGCTGTGCACTTCCTTGAGTGGTGTCCTCCACACCCAGAAGTGTGGCAGTGAGTTAGGACATCGTTGACTTCAGATACAGGGATACATTGTCTCCATATCAAATCAGTACCCTCTTTGAAGAGAAAGGGTCTTCCAGTGATAGTATCGGGCTTGGGTCTTAGTTTTGTCTTTCTTATGTTTTGGCCAGTCATTAGGAAATGTGGAGGTGATGATGTAATTGATGATGTCAGCATACCAAGGGAGTTGAGAAGCCGAAATGATACTTTCGTCTGGAAAGTTATCAGAAATTGGGATCGTATCTGTGATTGATGTAGGGAATCTCGAAAGATGGTCGGCCATGACATTCTTTGCTCCGGCTTTATCTCGAATTTCTAAATCAAATTCTTGGAGTAGTAATAATGAGTCTAGGTTTAACATCAGTTTTTGTGTATAGATATTTCAAAGCAGAGTGATCTGTGTAAATTATGATGTGGGACCCTAAGATGTAAAATCGAAATTTCTCTAATGAAAACATCACAACCAATTGAGCATCATCCAGAGTCTTGCTGGCATAGTGGATGGCATAGGATATCCCGTCTTCCTTGACCAAGACTGCCCCAACAACGTAATCAGAAGCATCACACATGATTTCAAGTTCACAGTTCCAATCAGGGGTTGTAGTATGGGTGCTTCAGTGATGATTTTCTTCAATGTTTTGAAGGATTCAAATGCTTCCTCAGTAAATGTGAAGTCTTGATCTTTTTCTAGTAATTTGGTGAGAGGACGGGAAATTTTTCAAAAAGTCCTTGATGAAGCGACGGTAAAAGCTGACATGACCTAGGAAGGATCGAACACCTTTCATGTTCACTGGTTGACTTAAATGGGTGATTGTCTCAATTTTTGAAGGATCCACTTCCATCCCTTTCTTTGACACAATATGTCCTAACACAATCCCTTGTTTCACCATAAAATGTGATTTCTCCCAAGATAATATCTAGTTCACTTCAATGTATTTTTGTAGGACTCTATCCAAAAATCCGAGTGTTTCCTCGAAAGAGTCTCCAAAAATATAGAAATCATCCATAAATACTTCCATAAAATCACCGATCATATCGGTGAAAATTCCCATCATGCATCTTTTAAATGTTGCTGGGGCATTACATAGTCCGAAAGGCATGCAACAGAAGGCATATGTTCCAAATGGTCAAGTGAAAGTGGTTTTATCTTGATCTTCAGGTGCTATGGCCACTTGGTTATAACTGGAGTATCCATCCAAAAAGCATAAAAATTCTTTCCCAGCTAACTTCTCGATTATTTGGTCAATGAATGGCAGTGGAAAATGATCTTTTCGGGTAGCCTTGTTGAGTTTTCTATAATCGACACAGACTCTCCAAGATGTGTCTACTCTGGTGGGTATGTCCTCTCCTTTCCTCATTTTTGACAATTGTTATCCAGCTTTCTTGGGGACAACTTGGAGACGACTGACCCAGGGTCTATCAGCAATAGGATAAATGATACCCACACTTGTCCATTTATAGATCTCATTCTTCACAACCTCTTGTAGATTGGGATTCAACCGTCTTTGCATTTCTCGAGATGGTTCACTATCATTTTCCAGATGTATGTGATGTGTACAAAATGTTGGGCTTATTCCTTTTAGATCCCGTAATCTTCCCATCCAATGGCCCGAGAATTCTTTTTCAAAACATCCATGAGTTGGCTTTCTTGCATATGATTTAAGTTAGCATTGATAATGACTGGTAGAGTGTGTGCATCATCCAAGAAATCATACTTCAAATCTTGGGATAGAGGTTTTAATTCGACAATGGGTGTTGATGGAATCAGCGGTGTGGTTTCATCTGATGAGTTTATCAAGGAAACGGTCTCGAACGATGGTTCCATCATGGGCACGATCATGGCTGAGGTTGATGCAAGTTTAGAATTGAGTGTCTCCCAGGCTTTATCGAGCTCATCAATTTCGTGTCTGTGAGAGGGCAAGGTGAGCTTCGAGTGCTAAATTCAGGTTGTATGTCATAATTTCATGAGAGGTGTTCTTATAAGTAGATCTAAAGGTGTTCATACTAACCTCTAAAGGGTCTTTGGTGAGATGGATGGGGGCAAAGTCATTTTGAATGTTGAGAACAACACATCTTTCTATCCAATCACAGTCTTCGGTCTCAGATTCAGTGGGAGTAGGGGAGACAAGATCAACAGGAATGACATGACCATTGATTTTAAATTCAACTCTTCCATCCTCATAATCAAAATGGGCTTTAGCAGTAGACAAGAATGATCATCCCAGTATGATCGGTGTCTCACTTAGTATATTTGCTTGATCTATATCCATCACAACAAAGTCGATCGAGAATTTATGGCCTTGAACATCAACTATCACATCCTCAAGTAGTCCTTTTGGTTTTTTCACAGATCGATCGCCATTTGCAAAATCATTGAGATAGGTTTCAGTTTTCCTAAGTCAAATTGCTCCAGAATAA
The DNA here is from genome assembly GCA_037367405.1 of Ottelia alismoides. Lineage (NCBI taxonomy): Eukaryota > Viridiplantae > Streptophyta > Magnoliopsida > Alismatales > Hydrocharitaceae > Ottelia > Ottelia alismoides. The sequence goes on from JAZKJV010001705.1 coordinate 122,073, forward strand.
CAGTCAGGAGAAGATTGATGGAAGCTCCATTATCTAGTAGGGTGCGATTGAAGGTTAATTCGCCAATTGTGCATCTAACTAGAGGAGCTCCTGGATCTTTCTTTTTGGTGGGCAGGAATTGGAAGATGGCATTGGATGTTTCTCGAGGGAGCCACATGTTTTTCAATATTTTTATTGTCCTTTTTACTCTTTCCCTTGGATTTCCGTTTTGGTGTGCATTTTTCCTTCAAGAATCTGGGAGAAGACTGGAACTTGTTCGAGGGCTGTTAGGAGCGTGATTTCAATGACAATGTCGGAGAACAGTTTTTCTAGCTCTGGATCAATGGTGGAAGATCGAGTCTTTCTTCGTTGAAGAGCTCCGGGAAAGGGGATAGTTATGGTTGGGGAGGAAGGAGGGAGCAGGGTTGTCTCAGTTAGCTTCTCTTCATCATCAATCTCTTCCTTAATTTCGGTTTGCTCCTCTGAAGCCAGTGGTATGTGAAGGTAGAAGTGGTTTTCCCGTTTCTCAGAGTGACATCATTAGCAGATTGTTTTGTCGGGATGGAGTTTTGAAATTTACTTGATTCCTAGGTGCTTGTTGTGTGCTCCCTTCATTTTCCCTAGGAGATGTGAAGAATCCTTGATTTTGGTTTTGAAACCCAGGTGGTGAGGTGAAAGATCTGGTAGGTGGTGGAGTTTTAAGTACTCTAGATGAACTGGCCTTGTTGGTATTGGGGTTGGGCAGCGGTTGAGGTGATAAGGCTGGGATGCTGATTTGTGAATTATCGGGCATTCTCAGAGTTGGCTTGTGTTGTTGAGCTTCAGTGGCCTGTTGTTGTGTTATAGCCAGTTGCTGTATTGCTTGAGCCAAGGCATCGATGTTTACCACAGTATTTGGAGGGTTGGATTGCGGGCGGTGCTATTGGTTGTTTGGGTTGGGTTTGATTTTGTCCATTCCACCCAGAATTTGATTGTTCTCTCCATCCTGTATTGTGGTTTTTCTAATATGCTCCTCCTTGATTTCTCTGCACCCAATTCACAGTCTCAGGAGTCATGTATTGGTTATGGGTGAATGTGGTGTGGTCAACTTCTTAGACGATGGGATTATTCATTGCTAATTTTCCTATGGCTTGAGTCATGAGTTCCATTTGTTTTGAGAGGATTTTCCATTTATCAAGATTCTCTTTGCTAGATCTCTCATGGTCGATGTTGTTGACTATCCTCGTGTTCCCACTGTATTGTTCAATTGAGGAACTATTCACCTAATATCAGTCATATCTTCAAATAAAGTCCAAACGAAATGTTCATCACGGCTAATGTAGTTTTCATTGCAGGAGCCATCAATCACTCCCTTAAATGATGTATCTATGCCCTCATAAAATATCTGAACTAACTTCCATTTGGGAATGGCATGATGAGGGCATTTCCTTTGAAGTTCCTTAAATCGTTCCTAGGCTTCATGAATGGGCTTTCTGTTTTTCTGAGTGAAATATGAAATGGCTTGTCTCAGGGCGTTGTCATGATGAAGGCTTCCCTAAGACATCCCATGAAGTGAGAGGAGTTCCGTAATTCTGAAGCCATTGGAGTGCTTTGTCTTTGAGTGAGTAGGTGAAGGCTTTCATGTAGATGTATTCTTTTTCTAGCCCAGGGATACTCATTGTGTCACAAGCAGATCGGAAATCTTGGATGTGGAGGAAGGGATCTTCCGAGTCATTTTCATAGTACTTTGGGATTAAGGAGAGGGATGCAGGCTTTATTTCGAAGTCTCCTACTTCAGGCGAGATTTGGACCCAGTCTTCTGCAGTCGGGTTGTAATGCGTGCTTATGGACGGTGATCGGATGAGAGGTGCTATGGTATGGCGGATTGTCGCATTTTCATCTCTCAATAATTGCAGTTGATGCAGGATGAGGTCCATAGGATTTGGTCTTTCTTCTCCCATGTCTCGTAGGTCAGGTGAATTCTCAGGTTTCTCAGTTGAAGGAGATGGGTTGGATTTTGATTTATAAACTGGGTCATAATCTAAAGGTTGTTGTAATGGATTTTTCAGATACCTACGACCTAGCATACACAACACAAAACACCAGACAAGTTGTTGATTCACCAATTCACACAAAAAATACCGCGAAAGCGGTTATCTTTTCAATTTTAATTTAGTGATTCAACCAATGTTATCAGAGAATTTAAGTATACTAAATGAAGAGGTGGGTGTGGAAGATTGTGAGAAATCGATGTCCTAATAAGGTTGGGGGATCCAGGGTGCGGTACTCAGATCGAGGATCTGCTCTTCCCATAAGAACCTCTGCCCAATGCGTCGAAGAGTTACGATTTCTCTCTGCAATCCCACGTAGCACCAGAGATTTTTGTCTCTATCCAAGGGTTCTATGTGCTCGTGATTTTTGTATCATACATGTGCATCAAAACAAGCATTCAGAAATTTTGCCCACTTTCTGCTCGGACCACTGCAGCGGCCTTTCAAGCTTATCTTTTTAGTGTAATAAAGCATATTTTGGTGATCTTTTTAGGTGAGCAGAGGGAGAAGACCACAAAGATGATGCAAAGAAGATGTATTTTTTAATATTTTTCGGTTTAAATTTGGAGCACAAATAAATGCAGAAATTTTAAAAATCTAAAATGCCTAAGAGAAAGAGAAGCTCACAGTGCTTGCACTTTGGGCGCTAATCCGTAATATTTTGTCCTGTTGAAGGCGAGCTTTCCTGAGAAGAGGGGGGAATTAAGATTGCAAAAATTTTCTACTTAAAACAAATTACAAGTTTGCTAAAATAAAATGCATGAAAAGACAAGTATTTTTTTTCTTTTTGAAGCCTAAGTACCTGCGAAACAAAAAAATGTGCGGATTAGATAATTGAAAATAAGTTAAAATGAAGAAGAAAAATTGCAAATGTTGCCTAGTCCCCGACAACGGTGCTAAAATGTTGATACGATTTTGCGCAGTTTAATATGTTGATTTAATCAAGTCGTTGTATGTTCGTGAAAAACCATTGTCAAACAAATAATATTACAACTACGAGTACGATGAATGTATGCAGAAAGTATGCGGCAAGTAGAGGTTCGAATCCACAAGGACCAAGTAAGTTTGCAATTTTTTATTTGACATCTAACACATAAAAAGCTAAATGAGATAATATAGATGCAATTTGGAAAAGATTTCTTTCAAAGATGTGCAATGTAATTGATGAAGACACTAAAGGCTATGCTTGAGATACTTGAAATAAAGAAGAATTCTTGGGTTTAAAATACAGTTGACATATTAATAGAAGGAGGTAAATAGAGAAAGAGGTAGAGAGATGGAAGCAATTTATCCTCATGCACGTATGTGAGGATGCATGGTTGCCCACTGGAATGAGGATGTTGAGGCTCGCACAAAGGTGGTTGGAGTGTGCTGCTTGCCATGCACGCTGTGACAGAGCAGGCTGGAAAAGGAGTTTCGAGCACAGCGATGTGCGGACTGGTGGCGCGCAGCTGTAGATGATGACTCGCGCAAGAGGGGAAGGCAGTGGCTGGGCGCACAGTGACAGCTGGCGCGTGAGAGAGTGCGGTGAAGGAGTTCTACTGGACGTGCAGATGGGGCGTGCTGGATGTGCACTTGCGCACGCAAAGAGGATGGTCGCTGGCTGCTGTAGCTGGGCGCACCTGGACAGTGGCCAGTGGCGCGTAAAGGGGGAGGGCACACTGGACAGTGGTCGGAGGTGCGCAGCTATACCCGAGGACGCGCGCAAGGAGGAGGGTGCGCTAGACAGTGGCTTGAGGTGCACGATTGTACCCGAGGATGCGTGCAAGGAGGAGGGCGCGTTGGACAGTGGCTGGAGATGCGCGGCTGTACCTGAGGACACGCACAAGGAGGAGGGTGTGCTGGACAGTGCAGCAACAAGATGAAGAAGACGGGTCGCTCACATCGACCTGTTGGTTGGAGGAGAAGATGATATCCGTGGGAGAGGGGTTGATGGCGCCTATGTCTTCATGAGTGCAAGGGAGAGCTGTTGCATACTAGGCTTTCATCTGCATGAGAAAAGGAGAGATAGATAGAGAGATAGAGAACGAGAGAGAAGGAAAGAAGAGAGCAAGAATCATGGGTCCAAGACCGTTCCGTCTTCATGTGTTGTGCCCTTTTATAGATGAATGTTTGGAATGAAGAGACACATCCCATGCACATGAAGACAAAATATTAATTCCATTCATGCATGGGGAGGGGGGAAAGGATATGGACGGCTACCTCTTCATAGGTGATGGGAAATAAAGAGGGGGCACATGCACGTACATGAGTGGCTCTAGACATGGTATTAAAGAGTGGAAGTTTTTCACTTTCAACCCTCTCCTTTTCTTTCCAACAAATTTGTAATGCCAAATCAACATGTTGGATGCTATATTATTACATCCATTGCACTTTCATTTTCTCTTTTACTGTAGATGATTTATTCATGGAACTTTAATATGTGAATGGATATTTTTGAGAGTATTTTACCTGGATATCACGATTTTCTCCTCTATAATTATGGAATAAATAACATATGAGTTATGCAAGATTGCAGATTACAAGTCAAATATTAGGATTGTTCTTCGTATAATTTTATCATATTATACCAATATATATTGTAATCATCAGGTACCAAGGAACTGTGGTACCGCCGCCCGCTGGTATGTGGCGTAAGTGCTCTAATACTTGTGTAAAGCATCTGCATCCTCTGGCTGCTCAGAATCCAAGGAAAATAACAAGTTGACACTCTTCTCGTCATTGTGAGAGGGATGGTACAAGTGGTCATCCTGTTGCTGGAGCCACTGCTCCATCGCCTCTTGGCGCTGTTGGATCCCCTGTACCGCATGTACAAGGAGAGCCAACTGCTGTGCCACATCTGGATCCACGTGAGGCAACATGTTTCTGCAAAAAGAACCAGGGCATTAATACTTATTTTTTAAGAGAGACATTATGAGAGACAAGTGGACATGGATGCAATCATGTTGTTCTCCTGTGGACTCGTGTTGGGTCAGAAGACTTTCACACTTTCCAGTATTCGAACACCAATGAGGAATGGTATGTGTGGAATGGAATGGAGTACCACAGCTCTGATACCAATCTGTGATGCCCATCCTCCTAGGATCCGGGTACTCGGCAAACCAATTCCATGCATACACATTCCACATTCAAATACTTGACATTCGTAACAACATGAGAAAAATAGCAATATGCACATGAATTTAAAATTTTGCTTCTCATTCAACCAGTCCACATTCCATACATTGCATTCATTGCATATACCAATTCCATTACATTCCATTGATCATTTCCATGTCCACAAAAAATATACATGTAAGCATAAAAATAGATTTCCACAATTATACATTACATGCCATGTCTCTCAACAAAATACTACAAGTGAAGAAGGATAGTAGAACTACCAACAACTGTACCACAAAAAGTATCATGAAACTGCACAAAAATGATGATGTCCCTAAAGCTACTCACTACTGCGGACATGCGGATTCACACGTAGGTACGTTATGAGCAAAGTTTCCCAATATAATTTAAACAAAATTATACAACAACAAGCATGATACAATTAAAATGTGTGCAAAAAGACAACTGTGTAACTGGTCTTACAAGGAATTACATCTTTATCATTGTTATTATTACTTGATCTAGATATGGATTTGAGTAACCAAGCTTCGTGGATAGTCTGTGGTCTTGGTCTGGATGAGACCTCACACTCTAATCTAAGATAAAAGAAAACACCCTAGGGTTGGGGTGTTGGACATGCGAGCCCGCGGTGAGCCATTATGCAATAAATGTTATTGCGAATATCATTCCCTGATCTGAAATGAAGAATAACTAATTTGCATAATAGGTCCCTTAGTACAATTAGGGTTATGTACCATGGCCATCTTGAAGATCATACAACTGTTGATTCAATTATTGAATCATAGGGGCTGGTGCTTGGATGAATATCTAAAGAGTTAGATTGAGGACTCATCAAGCACCGTCACATGATTATAAAGAGATGATCTCCAACCTGAGTAGGAGATGGCAATTCTTTCTCACATAGGTTGATATCTGACCGACCTCTTGATGCAGATCCTCTGCATAGGAATAGAGATTCGGAGGTGTCAGATTAGTTAGGTCAAAGAGTTGACTTAACGAGATCGAGATAACCAAAGTCCTATATCGTATGCTGTCACGATACAGGCACGCATCCTCTGACCGGAGACAAATGTGTTACTATAAGTCCGAGTATGTACATTTAGCAGACCAATAGGTTGATGACCTAATCAAGGTCTATACACCGGCGCACTGGTGTGCATGCAAGGGCATATAAGTAATACAATCTCTCGAAGGGATCATACAGGTTCACTGCTGAACCGGAAGACATGAGCTCACTCATAAGATATTGAGAAGAATCAAATTCCGTGCACGGTCGTCTCGCTTTGGAAACTTGACTGAATTTGTAAATTTGATATATACTTTTGGAAAGTATATGATCAAGACCTAGGTATGATATATGCTTTTGGCAAGTATATGATCGATACCAACTCCCAATGATCAAATAAGAAACTTACTGATATAACCCTGAAGTAGACAGTATAAAGTTGATCTAATACTTCAGGTTTATTTTGAGTCTTCCAGTATGCAGGATGTACAGGTGTTGGGAATACCTGAGGGTGATGTGATCATAAACGATTGTATAACCATGACGCTTCCATTCCTAGGGAGTGATGAAACGGGTCTGGATTTTAGTGACTCCTCTCAGTAGAGAAGTAATCTGATCTTGGTCCAAACGTTAGACATTTGATCTGAATGTGATTCATATGCAGTGAGAAGATTAGATTTACGGTCTTGATTTAATAAAGCATCTATGGGAGGCTCGAGATCTGGATTTGAGATGTGATCTCAATGTCCAAGTCACTATACGTGGAACAATACAATTGCCCTGTCCTTATCTCCAAGTATCTGCAGATAAAGCGCATTATCCTTGAAAGAGTTCATGGATAATTTCATTGTTGATATATGTATCCAAGCATCGAGAAAATTGATAATTAAATGTCATTTAATTATCATGAATAATATGAATTTTATTCATATTATAAGGAGAGATATCTAAGATAATTAAATGCAATTTAATTATCATGAATAATATGAATTTGATTCATATTGTAAGGAGATATGTCTAAGATAATTAAATGTGATTTAGTTATCAAAAAGATGTTAATAATGTGAATGTGATTCATGTTATTTGGGCACATGAGAAAATGAGATCTAAGATGATTAAATGTGATTTAATTATCATAGATATGAAAAATGTGGATATCACTATCCATATTAATCATATATATTATAAATGTGATTTATAATATATTAGAGAGAGCATATTATATATTATATTTATTTATTAATTGTTAATGTGAATTGGATTTACATTGAATGATTAATTGAAAATATAATTACATTTAGTTTTGGGTTGTGAATAAGATTCACATAATTTCAATGGCATGGTTGATATTTTCTACAAGATAATTTGGAATTATTTTTTTTGTGAAAATATTGTCAACAAGAGATGATGATATATATCATGAGATAATGAGATCTCATGATAATTTGAAGAGATAGACCAAGTCTACAAAGAGGAGTGGACGGCTACAACTCTCCATGAGGAGAAGAGTAGCTGTCCCCTCTTATGAGGAGATTGATTTATTCTCTTCATTATCTTTTCTCTTATCAATGACGATTTAATTTGAAATTAATTTTTGTTGATTTATCAATTAAAATAATTTAAATTAAATCACTAGTTGTTGTGTTTTTACAACAACATCTTAGCCATTGAAATAAACACAAATCAATCTCATCCATTGATTATGTGTATTCCATAGATTGTGATCCATGGACTCCCAAAACCCTATATAAGAAGAGGCATCCATTGCTCTTCAGGTGACAACACATGATTGATGAATGCTCTCTCTCTCTCTTTCTCTATACACGTCCACTCTCTCTATCTTTCATGTGGCCGTCCACCATGGATGCCCTAGAGAGATCCTCCTTGACCGCAACATAGTCATTATGTTGCCCGATCGTTTGCTCATGGATCTTCATCTACTTCGGCGTGCCTTGCTCGTGAAGAAGACATTGTATCTTGTTTTTTGAGATCAGGAGATCCATGGCTTGGATCATCAATGTGGATTGCGAGAAGCACGCATCTCATCCATACGCTCGCAAGCATCTCCTCCGTTGGATCGGACTTGAGACTGGAGCTCTCTTTGTTTAGAGACTCGATCGTAACCACGCTTCAAGAGGTAATCCTATTACTTGTTTGTGATTTAGACGAAACGATCCGAGAAGTGTTCTTGGATCACGTGGTTTCGTCACATAGAAAATTTTAATTTCCGCTGCATCGAGCAACTAGTGCGACTAGTCGCTCCCGATCGCATGCGATGCGATCCACACGCTTCCATGACGCGCTTGAGGATTTTCCCACATCCTTCAAGTGGTATCATAGCTAGGTTGTCGAAGGTTTTGGATTAGATCTATGAACCTATGAAGATTTAGGCTCGTTTGGGTTCGTGAAGATTTTAGCATTTCAATTTTCGCAGCCCTGTCTTGTGATAAAATTTCGGCCCTGTTTAAAATATTTAAACATAAGTTTATCACTTAGATAATGTTCCCCATTAAATAAAGAAAATATGGAATTTGAGTTTGCATAATTTGGATTCCGTTTGCTCAAGATATGATCGTTTTATTGACCATATGTCCACTATTTCGGGGATGACGATTAGAGACGTAATTAAGATGTTAATTATGATTTTAAAACACTTGAGAATGTGTGTTTATCATATAGTTTTGTTTTTAAATCAAGTTATCAATCTCTGAAAATTGATTTTTCTTAATTTGGATTTAAAATGAATGACATATGTTATTTTTAGTTAGCGAGGGTCACTGCTGGAAATTGCATCATTATCCGAAACCTTGTGATTGTCGTCTAAGAAAAACTACGAAATTAATAGTTAATTTCCTGAAATAATTGTGGATAATATTTGAGAAATATTAGAACAATATTTATTCCCTTAAATGACATTGCCCCAACCAATGAATGATTAGATTAGATCTAGATCACCAATTGGTTGATTGATACACTTTCAACAAACATGTTACTTGAATAGGCTTTGAGAATTTGTCTAACAAATTTCCTTATAATCAAAATGGTTTTGATTATTATTATATGGTATAAATTCGGTTGAAGAATCGATGATCATCTCAAGCACAAAGTGATTGACTCGGCATTGTTTTTTTCCGAGGCGGATATGGTGTCTAGTCGGGGAGCGTTGGAGTAGCAGGTCGCACTGGTTGCGGTCTGTCCCACTCCCGTCGGTACTGGCCATGACAGCGGGTAGGGAACGAATCATGTTTGAGAGATCATATGTATATTTCTAATTATTAAAATTCGAATTAATACGTACTTTGCGATAATACTATATATTCAAGTAAAATCAAGTTTGTTGATTGAATTGGATTGATAATTAATTTAATGTGATTAAGTTAATTATATCTAATTAAAAACACTCTATTATGAATAGAGATGTTATTTCCCTTGGACGAATTAATCGTAGTGAATATGATTCATAATGATTAATTAGAATTTGAATGTGATATGGAGGATCACATAAGTGACATCCATGGTCTCCCGTCAAGGCGAAGGGTTCCGTCGCCAGATATTGTATGTAGGAGATGCATGTCCGAAGTGATAGTTGCTGCATACAATCCATTTGGATCGGGCTCTTCGCTTCTCGAAAGAGTAAGGCTGTATACGTAGTGACCCTGATATCGAGTCCTCATATTATTGGGGCGATATTGGATTGTGTATAGCGAGTATTAAGCATGTTGACGGTTGGTTCAATTAATGACAGGTCAACATCACCTTAGGGGTGGTGGGCACGGGTGTTAATGACCAAATTGGGAGATGCAAGTTGGACTTGCAAGGTGTAATGTGTTCCCGCTTCTTCTTATCGGAGTCACAAGTTCTCATATTATTGGGATGTGACAAAGATAAGGAAGGAGATCCCAGATCTTGCTTGAGATATAATGGTAAGTATATCTCTTACATTGAAAGTGATTAAAGGAATAAACTTTCAGTGTTAACAAGGCAAGACAACTTTGATATAAAAATTCCTAAATCAAAGTAAAATAAGTATATATAAAAGTATATACACTTAGGCAAATTTCTTATTTGAGATAATCCTTCATTAAACCCGCTCAATGTTATACTCAATAATAATCAGTAAAATATCATGGATTGGACTCATGATCCAGATATTGTACTTACAATTGGATACATAATGTATGTGGTTGCAATGTGCAAGTTTCCTCATAATAATGAGGAATGACAATTAAATAGACAATAGATCTACAACCCTATGGTTGGTATGTCTCTATATTCTTTATATCATCAAATGTACTTTGAAAGTGACATGTCGATGATGATCGTAATTGTCAATTAATCCTTATAAAACTCTAGGAAGATGTTCTGGCATACATATATGCTCTCGACATTTTAATCATGAATGCCATGGTTCACTGCATCATCTAGAATGGTAGCTCTATAAGAGATGATGTATTCAAAATGTTTGAAAACCTACCTAAACCAATGTTTTAAGAGTTTAAGTGGATGTAGATGCGATGAATGTCATCATTCTACTGTCTATACTCTAGTCATTCATGAAGCTTCATAATATTCATATTGTATGAATTTAATGAAGCATGTATAAATGTTGAAATGCTCTTACATTGAATTCTTTTAATTTAACATAAGAGATCCTTAGTCTTAAGTAATGGTTGTTTATCGATAAAGGGAGCAAAGTGGAAGCATGGGTCAGACCCAACATGAGAAGGATAGTCAAAGAGTTGATCGTACTTCTATGACTTCCATATGACATCCGAAGAGTTGAATGAATGCCAATACTGTAATAAGTTGATGTGTTGATAGTATGACTATCAAGTCTATCTGGAATCCTTAGAGAAGGACTCAGATAGTGCATCATAATAATCTATATCTACATTTGATCATTGAAATTGACTTGCTTATTTGATAAGATATAGTCTTATAATTGTATCTCAATCTTCTAACAACACTTGCAATGGGTTGCATATGTTTTAGAAGACCGGAGAATTTGATCTTAAGGTTTAATAGTCATCTACATGGATATTGATGTAATTGTTGCAACAATCTCTGTTGGATTTATAGACTTCTTAATTTCAGTGGGAGAGCCCTTAGTCTTAGAGAATGTATCTATGACCTAAATATTAGAATACACTCATTGTTTATTTCTAAATGTTGGAATAAACATGAATTCTGGAATAAACCTATCATAAAGAGTTAGGATGGATATATTTCAGATAGTAATATGGCATCTAGTGGACTCTACTAAATTAGAAATTTAATGAATGGTTCATTAAGATTTCTAATACTGAAAGTTAAACCTTATAAGATCAATAGGAGGATAAAGATCATTTGATAATGATTTGGCATCAAGTTTTGGACATATGTCTGTTGATGAAATCAATAGACTAGTAAGATATGAAACTTTAGAATGTCTAAAATTTCAAATCTTGCATACTTATGAATATAGTATTCAAAGTAAAATGTCCAATACACCCTTCTCCGGGAATGGTGTTAGATGTCAAGGTATTCAGGATCTCATACATATTGATGTATGTGGATCATCTATATCATAATATATATTGATGATATGTAATACCATTTAATGATTATTTATGATATGAGATTTCTCCTCTTCACCTTAGAAAGCTTTGAAATGTTCAAAGATTTCACAATTTTGGTTTAGAACCAAAGTTTGAAGGAAGATGGAATGAATTTGATCTAACTTAGGTAGCAAGTACCTGTTAGATGAATTCAAATAATATCTTATGGAGATATGAATTTCATTCCTATCTCAATCCTCCTCATGCACCTAAACTCAATAGCGTTATATAAAGATACAATTGATCATGTGTGATATGATTTGATCAATGATTAATATTAACATAGTTACCTCTTAGTTTCCAAGGTATATATGTAGTAGAGACTACAATATATATATACATATATATATATCCTCATAAGGTTCTAGGCTGGTAAACTGGAATCTAGCACCAGAGAGTGCTACTTCATTAGGAAAATAAAGGATGGTATTGGATACCTACTTTATGACCTTGAGATTCTTAAAAGATCTCATCTCTAAGGATGTGATTCTTAGAGGATGACTCTCTTGAGAATCAAGATAAATAAATGAAGTAAAAGGAACTCATTTAATCTTGAGATAATAATGATGCTCTTGAAATCGGAAACTAAAAGGATAATTAAAGATGAAGCACTAATACTTCTTCAAATAAGTTTGAGGATGTATTCCATGTGTCAGTTAAGTCTGACAATGATCGGACTTCATGTGATGAAACTCCTGAGGATCATGACATGGAAAGATGGATGCTAGCAATAAAAGTCTAAGGTAGACTTCATATGCAAGTGTTGTATATGGACCCTCGAGGATCCACCTATAAGGGTTAGACCCATTAAGGTGTAAATGGATCTTCAAGAGAAAGAGGGAACCTGATGAGAAGGTAAAGACCTTGAAAGCACGGATTGTAGCCATGAGCTACACACCGAAAGAGAAGACATTGCTTGCGATGAGACTTGCTCTTCACTAACCATGCTTAAACCCATCGGATTATTGCTAACTGTAGCTACACAACTTCGCTTTGACATCTTCGAGATGAAAGTCAAGATTGCACTCCTCTATTAATGCCTTTCTAAGGATATTCACATGAAGTAGCCCTAGGGCTTCATGGTTGAGGAAATAAAGATGTGCAAGCTAAAGAAATCCATCTATGGACTCAAATAAGCTTCTTGAAGTTGGAACATAAGATTTGATGAAATTATAAATGTTATGATTTCAGATAGAATCTTGATGAACCATGTGAAGCTTAGTGGGAGTGCCATTGTGTTCATCATGCTAAATGTAGAAAATATCCTAATCATTTGGAATGATATAAGGATGATAATAAGTGTTTTATAGACTGGCTATTCTATATCTTGAAATATGATTTCAAGGATATCTCTTAGATCTTAGTTCTGAAGTTGTTCAGGAGCAAAGAGAAGAGGATATTGGGACTATCACATTTGAAGTACACCTTGGATATATTCCATTCTTAAAAATTCTAAGAAAGGCTTCCATCCCTTAAGATATGATACTGACCTATCTAAAGGATAGCACCTCAAAGAGTTGAGGAAGTGAATGCTAGAACTGCTTGCACTTGTGCATCAGTTACGAGAAGCTGAGTATATGTTAGATGTGTACAAAAGTCAGATGTCTGTCATGTAGTGGGAGTAGTAAAGTGTTGCTAATCCTACTATGGAGATAAAACACTTGATTGCAGTAATAACAAAATCTTCAAAGATGACAAGACTTTAGATAGTGATCTCCAAGTCTTATCTTCAAGAAATTAAGACTTTATAGATAGTGATCTAAAAGGTCTTAACTTTGGATACCTTTTGATATAGAGATCTTCAGGAATAAGGGTATTCTGATAAGGATTATAGAAATACTGGTTATAATAATTATTAAGTTGTAGTGTCAAGGACACTAGGACTAACAAAATTGAATATTGGTTGCATAAGATGCAACATTCGCATTGGATGCGAGCACTGTTACTAGGAGATATGCAAGTGCCGTAAAAGGACTTGGCATAGTCTTTTGGGAACAGAGTGACTGATCAGCTTACCTAGCTATTTTCTAAATAGCCTATGATTGTCACATGAGTGTGGGTTTAAATGATTAGCACATTAATGGCTCTTTGGGCTAGTGGGAGATTGTTGGACATGCGAGCCCACAGGAGCCATTATGCAATAAATATTATTGCGAATATCATTCCTTGATCTGAAATTAAGAATAACTAATTTGCATAATAGGTCCCTCAGTACAATTAGGGTTATGTACCATGGACATCTTGATGATCATACAACTGTTGATTCAATTATTGAATCATAGAGGCTGGTGCTTGGATGAATATCTAAAGAGTTAGATTGAGGACTCATCAAGCACCGTCAAATGATTATTAAGAGATTATCTCCAGCCTGAGTAGGAGATGGCAATTCTTTCTCACATAGGCTGATATCTGACCGACCTCTTGATGCAGGTCCTCTGCATAGGAATAGAGATTCGGAGGTGTCAGATTAGTTAGGTCAAAGAGTTGACCTAACGAGATCGAGATAACCAAAGTCCTATATCGTATGCTCTCACGATACATGCACGCATCCTTTGACCGGAGACAGATGTGTCACTATAAGTCTGAGTATGTACATTTGGCAGACCAATAGGTTGATGACCTAATCAAGGTCTATACACCGACACGCTGGTGTGCATGCAAGGGCATATGAGTAATACAATCTCTCGAAGGGATCATACAGGTTCATTATTGAACTGGAAGACATGACCTCACTCATGAGACATTGGGAAGGATCAAATTCTGTGCACGGTCGTCTCGCTTTGGAAGCTTGACTGAATTTGTAGATTTGATATATACTTTTGAAAAGTATATTATCAAGACCTAGGTATGATATATGCTTTTGGAAAGTATATGATCAATACCAACTCCCAGTGATCAAATGAGAAACTTACTGATAAAACCCTGAAGTAGACAATATAAAGTTGATCTAATACTTCGAGTTTATTCTGAGTCTTCCAGTATGCATGATGTACAGGTTTTGGAAATACCTGAGGGTGATGTGATCATAAACGATTGTATAACCATGACGCTTCCATTCCTAGGGAGTGATAAAATGGGTCTGGATTTTAGTGACTCCTCTCAGTAGAGAAGTAATCTGATCTTGGTCCAAAGGTTGGACATTTGATCTGAATGTGATTCAGATGCAATGAGAAGATTAGATTTACGGTCTTGATTTAATAAAGCATCTATGGGAGGCCCGAGATCTGGATTTGAGATGTGATCTCAACTTCCAAGTCACTATACGTGGAACAATACAATTGCCATGTCCTTATCTCCAAGTATCTGTGGAGAAAGCGCATTATCCTTGAAGGAGTTCGTTGATAATTTCATTGTTGATATATGTATCCAAGCATCGAGAAAATTGATAATTAAATGTCATTTAATTATCATAAATAATATGAATTTGATTCATATTATAAGGAGAGATATCTAAGATAACTAAATATGATGTAACTGTCATGAATAATATGAATTTGGTTCATATTATAAGGAGAGATGTCTAAGATAATTAAATGTGATTTAATTATCAAAAAGATGTGAATAATGTGAATGTGATTCATGTTATTTGGGCACATGAGAAAAGGAGATCCAAGATAATTAAATGTGATTTAATAATCATGGATATGAAAAATGTAGATATCACTATCCATATTAATCATATATATTATAAATGTGATTTATAATATATTAGAGAGAGCATATTGTATTTTATATTTGTTGATTAATTGTTAATGTGATTAGATTTACATTAAACGATTAATTGAAAATATAATTACATTTAATTTTGGGTTGTGAATAAGATTCACATAATTTGAATGGCATGGTTGATATTTTCCATAAGATAATTTGGAATTATTTTTTTTTGAAAATATTGTCAACAAGAGATGATGATATATATCATGAGATAATGAGATCTCATGATAATTTCAAAGAGATAGACCAAGTCCACAAAGAGGAGTGGACGGCTACAACTCTCCATGAGGAGAAGAGTAACCATCCCCTCTTATGAGGAGATTGGTTTATTCTTTTCATTATCTTTTCTCTTATCAATGATGATTTAATTTGAAATTAATTTTTATTTATTTATCAATGAAAATTAATTTTAATTAAATTATTAGTTGTTGTGTTTTTACAATAACATCTTAGCTATTGAAAGAAACACAAATCAATCTCATCCATTGATTATGTGTATCCCATAGATTGTGATCCATGGACTTCTGAAACCCTATATAAGAAGAGGCATCCATTGCTCTTCAGGTGACAACACATGATTGATGAATGCTCTCTCTCTCTCTCTCTTTCTTTATACATGCCCACTCTCTCTATCTCTCATGTGGCTGTCCACCATGGATGCCTAGAGAGATCCTCCATCACCGCAGCATAGTCATTATGCTGCCCGATCATTTGCTCGTAGATCTTCGTCTACTTTGTCGTGCCTTGCTCGTGAATCAGACATTGTATCTCGTTTGTCGAGATCAGGAGATCCGTGGCTTGGATCATCAACGTGGATTGCAAGAAGCACGCGTCTCATCCACGCGCTCGCAAGCGTCTCCTCTGTTGGATCGGACTTGAGACAGGAGGTCTCTTTGTTTAGAGACTCGATCGCAACCACGCTTCAAGCGGTAATCCTATTACTTATTTGTGGTTTAGATGAAACGATCCGAGAAGTGTTCTTGGATCACGTGGTTTCGTCACATAGAAAATTTTAATTTCTGCTGCATCGAGCAACTAGTGCGACTAGTCGCTCCCGATCGCATGCGATGCGATCCACACGCTTCCGTGATGCGCTTGAGGATTTCCCCACATCCTTCATGGGGTGCCTCCATAGGCATGCGGTGGGGTATAATGCATCCTAACTAAGTTCCCAACACGTCCACTTAGCTCCACTTCATAATTGTACTTCCAGTTCACAAGTTAGTTTCCAACCCGTGAATCATTGCAATAACCCAATCCCCCATATGCACAAGAGAATGATATCCCATCCCCAACTTCATTAACCATGTTTCTCGGAACTCCCCTCTTAGCGCTCCCACTCGGAATACCAACCAATGTGGCCTACACTAACCCATACAACAAGTGTTAACTCTAAGTGAACAAGCGAAACGCTAGCCAACCAATCATGATTACTTGGCCCGCGCTCGAGCACCAGGTTAAAGCA
Organism: Ottelia alismoides; assembly: GCA_037367405.1. NCBI lineage: Eukaryota > Viridiplantae > Streptophyta > Magnoliopsida > Alismatales > Hydrocharitaceae > Ottelia > Ottelia alismoides. The sequence continues at coordinate 138,987 of JAZKJV010001705.1, forward strand.
CGCAAGTGCCGAGGCCAACACCGTCAGATTAGCACCTCGATGTGCCAAGAAACATGTCCCCCAACCACCGCAACTACAATAGCAGTCAATAGCAGTTGGGATCGCGGTCAACTAGGCTTCTACCTGGGTCCCCCAAGGGTGCATGCCCCTCCCTTAGAGGCGACTACTCCATCTACCCAATCACCATAGAACATCACTTTACGAAAATGATAATCATCATAATATGGTTAATGCTAGCAAGAATATTTTTTTTGTCACGAGATCAAATGTAAGAAAAATGGGATCCAATCCGAGTCGTATAACTAGAGCAGGTATAGAGGTGTTCTAACTTCTTGAACTGCTTCTTAAATCTCTAATCAGTGTAATTAATGATGGGGTAAAGAGATCCAAGTTGTTTTGACGACATAAAGTTCATGGATGCATAAGATTACATGGGTTTAGGACTGCACAAATCCCTCCCAAAAATGATGCGTGCCTATCATGACATGGAGTGGATATAAGAATAACATAATACAAAGGTAAATTTAAGAATATAAAAATGCATGCACAACTAAAGTGCACATTAGGGCATTTGGTCTCAACAACATGCGAAGACCGTATTGCAATCCAGCATCAAAGTACAGAAATTCAGCACAAGAAAAGGATTTCTAAAAGTCTGCTACATTAATTATAAACAAAACTCCGATCCAATTATAGGTGCATAGCTTTCTACTATTATTTTCTATAATGGTCGCACGACAAACTCCGGAAAAGGAATCAAGAAAGGAAAATTGCTTTCACAATCAGCAATGTGCACATTACAAAGAGGGGTTTAATTTTCGCAGCATCATGAAAACACCCAGTTGCGGCCTCTATATTTCACCACTTGGTTTTTTCTCTTTAACCTTGAGATTTACCATCCTACAAGTAATTGAAGATAGGCATCTAAGATTACAAAATTCCATATATTTCAATGTTTTCAGGAGTTACTCAGGAGGATTACATGTTCGCATAGGCTACATCATAATTGTGCTTTCCCATCACCATATAACTTGTATGCACTTAACATTTATAGAAGAATAATATTATATTGGGAAACTTTCAATATACCAGAAGACAAATGTTTTGGCAGCAACAATAATATCTTAACCCGCAAGTTCTGTGTATACTGTGAAAACAGTTGCAATATAATGAAAAGGCTGGAACCCACTTCAGTGATGGACGATTACCCATCCATTGGACAAAAAAACAAACAATAGAAATATAATTGGAGCTATGACGAGGCTTGATTACACGATATCAAATAGCCAAGCATTTGTTATGTCTATAGTTCGACTGGAGGGATAGGTAAAGCTGCCATTTCCTTTAAATTAGCATGTAATGCCCTCTCAATAGATGCATACCGTAAACTTGCTTTTTGGAAATCTGAGCTCCACATCCAGACCTTCTATCATTTCCTTCATGTTTATTGTATATGTCATAAACACCCCAAAAGTGTAGCTTTAGCAATTATTCCAAACATTGATTTGAGTACCAATTAAGTATACACAACAGTGCTCGGTCAATAGTTATGATCAAAGAAAATCAACACCAGCAAATAAGTGGAGGGACATATTATTTGCCCGTCAGGAAGAGACAAACCCCAAGAAACACGCACAACATGAACACAAGTATTCTCTATGGCTCTATGACATTTCGAGCACACAATTTCGATAAAAACATGTGGATCACGCAACAAGAGGGAAGGGGGACATCGTACCTCAAGAAGACCCGCTCCTCAGAATCTTCACCCATGAAGAACGGCACGATCGGTGCCCTGATTATGATGCAAAACCGTATACGGAGATGCCTTGTACCTTCTCTATGCGGAAGTGGTCTCGGATCGTCAATCTGAGACACTCAGGTAAGCTCCGGCGGAGCTCCGGTGAGGGAAAAGGGGAGGAGGAAGAGGTCTGGTCGAAGGGGAAGGGAGTTGGGGCGTTTTGGACGAGGGGAGGGCTGGGGTTTAAGGTTAAAACCCGGATTCGGATCCGGGTTCGGATCCGAATAGGACCCGAACCCCTCCTCGCTAAAATGACCTTAACTCAGGCTTCTGAAGTCGGATTTTAGTGTTCTTAGACTCGTTGGAAAGCTATCGATGAGCCCTATGCAATGGACTCCTTACACGAATTTTTTGGTCACTGGAAAAGTACAGATTTTGTAATTAAGTCCAGACTCAGTAAAGATTTGCATTTTAGTCCATGTCCGGAGTTTTCACAGTGATGTTGTGTTTATGGCGTGTTATCTGGTGAATCGTATGCCATCATCTGTCTTAGGTAATAAAGTTCCTCTTTCTATTGCCTTTCCTGACAGGAATTGTTCTCCCTAACTCCTCGTGTCTTTGGCTTAGTTGCTTTCGTTCATCAGCTTTCTTTAGGACTTGACAAGCTCTCGCCTAGGGCTGTCAAGTGTGTGTTTGTTGGGTACTCTCGTACTCAAAAGGGTTACAGATGCTATGACCCTGTGAAATGAAATATTATGTCAGTGTCGATGTCACCTTCTTTGAGTCTGTGATGTATTTCTCACCTACAGGCGACAGGCTGACTTCCTCTACTACTGATGATGAGGTTTATGTGCCACCTCCTCCTCTGTGTCTATCTGTTCTCATACCAACTCCTACTCACCACCACCATTACCACCACCACCACCACTTCCACAACCACCAGTGCCACCTTTACAGAGATTTTATACATGTCGTTCTGTCCCTGCTCACGGAAGTGGTCCTTCATCTAACATGCTCCAGGTTTGTCCATGTGATATTACTAACGATGGGTAATGTGCAAGTGCAAGGATCTTTGTAGGAGAATAGCATACCGGTGAGTACTGCTGATGATTTGGATGTACTCATTTACTTACGGAAGCATAAGCAGACTTGTGCATCCTATCCACTTGCTTCACATGCTTCATTCCATCGCCTCACTGGTGATTTTCAGAGGCTTATTATGGCCTTATCTACTGTGGAGATACCACTTAGTTATCAGGATGCATGAAGGAGAGTAGTTGGCGTTCAACCATAGAAGAGGAAATGGATGCTCTGCGAGCTCGCAGTTCATGGAGCGTGGTTGCTGCTCCCCCAGGAGTTTCTATTGTTAGTTGCAAATGGATATTTACTGTCAAATATCATGCATATGACATCCTTGATCGTTACAAAGCAAGGCTAGTGGTCAGTGGGTTCACTCAAATCTATGGCATAGATTATATGGACACTTTCTCTCCAGTTGCACGTCATTTCACTCTACGTGTCCTTTCAGTTGCTGTGGTACGCGATTGGCCATTATTTCAACTTGATGTTAGGAATACATTTTTGTATGGGGATCTACAGGAAGAAGTCTACATGCAGCAGCCTCCGGGGTTTGCTGCTGAGGGAAAGTGTCAGATGGTGTGTAGACTTCACAAGGCCATATATGGTCTTAAACAAAGCCCGCAGGCGTGATTTCAGAAGCTTTCCGACCTAATTCATAAGCAGGGGTTCAAAAGATCGAATGTTGGTCATTCTTTGTTTGTTCAGAAGACTCCCAGAGGTACTGTTGTTATCATGGTATATGTTGATGATATACTTGTTACGGGAGATGTTATGAAGCGGATAAAGATGGCAAAAGAATTTCTAGGCCATCAGTTTGTGACTAAGGATCTTGGTATCCTGCGATATTTTCTGGGGTTGGAATTTGCTAGGAATGCACAGGGACTTGTGAAGACCCAAAGGAAGTATATTAGAGACATGCTTGTTGAGGTGGGCATGATCGGCTATCGACCCTCGACTACTCCCATAGATCCTAGCATAAAATTATATGAAGATGATACAGAGGAGGATGACAGGAGAAGATACAGAGATGGTGGGAAAGCTTCTCTATATTACAACCATTAGACCTGAGATCGCTTTTGTAGTCAGTCGGATGAGTCCGTTCATGGAACAACCCAGACAAGTACACATGGATGCCATATACATGATATTGAGATATCTAAAGTCGTCTTCAGGTGCAGGACTTCTGTTACAGAAAGAAACAAATATCCTTTTTTCTACATGTGCTGATGTAGATTATGTAGGATGTCGTAAGGATCAGAAGCCTACTTCAGGTTTTGCTGTATTTGTTGGCAGCTCTTTGGTTTGTTGGAAAAGCAAGAAACAAACAGTGGTGGCTAGATCTAGTGCTGAATCTGAGTACAGGGCCATGGCACAGGCAAGTACAGAGATGATGTGAGTTCGAGTTGTATTAGAAGATCTGCATATAGATGTACTCTACCCATGCAATTACAATATGACAATCAAGTAGCATTATTTATTGCTAATAATCCTGCATTTCATGAAAGAACAAAACATATTGAAGTAGACTGCCACTATACCAGAGATATGATTCAAAAGAGCTTGATTTCTACTTTCCATGTGAGTTCAAGAGAGCAGACTGCATATATCTTTACCAAACCATTGCTGAGAGGGCCATTCCAGAAGTGTTCTTTCAAGCTGGGCAGGATTGACATCTATGCTCCATCTTGAGGGGGAGTGTGGAGATTTTTCTAGAGTTTATGTATTTTTTTTTATGTTTATTTTCCTTGTTCGATCTTATGTAAATTACCTATAGGCTTTTTCTATAAAAGAGCCTAGGGTTCCTTGGAATAAACATCTTCTCATTCTCTTCTTCTAACATGTATATGATTGTATATTTTCCTCCCATATGGATAAATATCCTGATTCGAAAATGAATATGTCTCTAACCTGTTAATTACATATTTTTTTAATCTGTCTGATATCGAATTCATCTTCAACCAAAAAATGGATATGTACGATTTTTTTCGATTAACCAAAATATGATTAGGTATAAAGATAACCTTTTTACGGATACAGGGGTTCTTTGCTATACCGATGTAGATAAGTATATAGCTATGACAAGTTGGATCTGTAGCGTCGGTTTTTTAAATTCCATCACTATATTGTTCTTTGTTGAATATGTAGTAATGATATTACTGAGAGACCCATAGAACCTTGCGGGAACTCGAACGAGTTTGCCGGGAGCCCGTCCAGCCAACAAGCTGAGCCTATAAGAGTCCATCTTTCTAGGATTGTCTCTTAATTTTCCATAATTGAAATTGACGAGGAATATCATAGTTGTTGTTATATCGTTAACGACAATGTAAATATTAATGCTTATCTTCCTTTTTTTTCAAAATTTTAGACGATCGTTGCTATTTTTTATTTAAGAATTTAATGACAATTTATTAAAATTTGAAGGGTCGAAGTCCATTAATGGAAAATACAAGGGCTTGTTGGATAATTACCCATACGATTTGTTTCCATGGTTTTTTTACACTTTTTATCCCTTCGAGATTCTGCAATCGCATTTACGTCCTTACCTTTTTTTGCAATAACATTTGTATCCCTCTATTCTTACAAAATTCACAGTATTGTTTGTCCGTTTAGTACAACGAAACTGAGTTATAGTGACACTTTTTTCAAGATTTGTCACTAAATTAATCATCGTTAAATATATAACGGTGATATTATTCATTGTGATATGAATTTTCATACTTGAAATTAGCGACGTCTATCACTATATCATTAGCAGTGATCCATATAACAACGTATACCCGTTGCTATTTTTCAAAATATCAACTAATCGTTGCTATTTTTTAGTTCAAAATTTAACGACAATTAATTAGAAGGTTAAAAATAGCAGCGAATAAGCATCGCTATGTGAACCGTTGCTAATGATATAACGACATATATGATATTTTTCACTAATTTCAAGTACGAAAACTCATCTCGCAACAAATAATATCTTCGTTATATATTTATCAACGGCTAATTAGTGACAGATTTTGAAAAAAACTCCATTATATCTAAATTTTGTTGTAGTGGTTATTACACTTATGCTCTTATATTATCTTAAAGAAATGATAATGATGTGACTTTTGTAAGAATATATGGGTGCAGTTGTTGTTGCTGAAAATCATGGGCGTAACTGTATTTGCATCAACTTGGAGGGGCACAAGTGTAAATTCCTTGATTTTTTTTAAATTCGGAAACTCTTTCCATTATTCATAGTTGTTACAAATTCCGATTTTATTTTTTATTGAGGGTTTTACACTTGTGTCTCTCCATAATATAGCAATTGCACCCGTATCTCTTATTTTTCTCTTATTTACAATATGACCCCTTGTCCAAAACTTTTATATGATGTTGGAAAAATAATAATGATCCAGTAATATACTTTTAAAAATTTACGCTATCAAGAAAATTTTAAGGTAAATATAAAAAAGGACCTCAACTATACGTCAATTTCCAATTAGAAATCTCTTTTTTTAATGTAACAAAGATGTGCATGAACTTTCAACTTCAAGATTTACGTCAACATACAAGGGTCGTGGAAGTTTAGAGAGACTTGTATTTGAGAGGAAAAAAACATCAAGCCACTATCGGTACCATTTGAAAAATGTGATCTCTAATTGCATAAAATCATTTTTGTGCTATCCTAGTGTTGGTGTATAACAGAACATTCCCTTCCGTTGCAGGTTCGTTTTCCTCGCCTATATGCACTGGCTGCAAACATGGAGGTTAGCGTCAGAGCTTGTTAGGTTGGTGATATGTGGACACCTCCTTTTTGTGTTGAGTTGTTGAATCAGTAGTTCCAAGATTTTTTTTGTTACTAGAGGCATTGTTGGCTGAGAAGGAAGTGGGTAGCCATGTGGACCATTTGTCCCTATCTAATGGGCGTTTTACTATGCAAATGGCATATAGGCCTTTCTACCTTTTGGGATTTTTGGATCAGGCTCTGGTATCCGTAACTTGTGGAGGGTATTATTAAGTGTTCAGATTTTTCTCTGGCTGTTGAGGAGAAATCATCTTATGACCACTGATAGAAGAGCCTGGTTCTTTCCTGGATATGATGGCATATATGGACGTTGTTCGGCTGAGGAGAAAAGTATTGTGCTCCTTTTCTTAGTATGTCTAGTTGGCTAAGGAGGTGTGAGGTACAATTACGGTAGAAAGGGTATTGACAACTAACTAGAATCTCGATGCTTCTGGAAGTGCTGGTAGCTCGACCAAAGTGTGGTCGGTGGCTATCTTATGGTCTATGTGACTTGTATGGAATGGTTCTATCTTTAGGGGGAACAAATGTATATAGAAAATATGATTGAGCATCTTAAGTGCTTAACGATTTTTTGGTCTTTGTAATTATTTTCAAATTTACTATGAATATATAAAAGTTTTAGGATAGGCTTCTTCTCAACCTGAAATAGCTTTTCAATCAATCATACAAGCAAAATTCCATCCTGAGTATCCTATGTTGGTGCAATCTGATTATTCAAAAGAGAGAGGGATAAATCCACCAAATGGGCAGGCTTCGTTGATTTATTTCTATGCTTGAAGTTGCATCAAGCTAACCAAATGGAATGAAGAAGAAAACCAACCCCCTATGTCGATGAAAATGCGAGCAAATTGATTTCAAAGATGAAATTTAGAACCTCCTCGTGTGTCCCCATCCTGAACTAAGCTGCTCTTGCCATCTTTCACTTAGCATAAGATGTTGCATGTCTTCTGAATTGAAGTAGCAGAAAGTTCATGCTACATCGTAAGGTGACACTTCTTCAGTAATGCACCAAGTGGTAGATTATCATTATTCAATCTCCATAATAATAGATTAACTCTCAGCGAGAATTGTTTAGCATGCCAAACAAACTTGCAACTTTTAATTCAACCTAAATCGCAGATGCAAATATGCTTTGTCTAACACGTAATTCATGCGTTGATTTTGTAGTGCAAATTCCATTGATGTGGTTCCCAAATTAGTTTGTCTTCCATGCCCGAGTTCATTTTTAGAGACTGAACCTGTGTACAAATGTCAGTGGCAAAGAGGTGGCGCAGCCTTGGTTACTACCAAGTCCCATATGAATTCAGTATTTCCACTACAGTAGGCATACACCATGATAACTTGGGAACGACGGAAATGGAGTCATCATCTCTTATTCATTTATCTCGCCAAATCTTGATTTTCTGTCCATCTTCGGCAATCAATCTAGTATTGGAATATAAGGCTTTGAAAGTTAAACATCTCCAACCAAAGGTGGAATTATTTCCTCTTTTTTGAGCTCCCCAAAAATCTCCATCACGATAATATTTCGCTGTCATTTTATCATAAGCTTCCAGGCTGCTTAAGGAATCTCCAGAGTAGTCAAAGTAGAAATGCCTGATTTGTGGGCATGGCTTTCATGTCCCTGATTCCTCTAATATGCTTCAATGTAGGATAAAAATGTTTTTCACTCGAGGAGAAACCCTGTTGGGTATTTTACACGACCAGTCCCATCTTGGGGACAGTTGCATCTTGTCCCTTTTGTAGGGACCTTGATTGATATTTTTCCAGTAATTGAAGCCCGACGGGGGATTTTGGGACTTTAGATTCGACTGTCCTATTCCCCATTCCGGGATGCACAACAACATCCCCATTCCAAAGTAGAGCAGCAACAAGGGTTTTTGAAACCCTCTTCCCCCAAGCATTTGCGTAAGAGAGATCGATAGAGAGGGTGCATCTGGACATCACCTCCCTTCTCCATTGGTCGAGCAGCGGTCAGGAGAGCGTCAGTAGCGACTGGACGAGCTCAAGAGAAGCAGCGTCTTGGTCGTGCGTTGGGTGACCTCAAAGGAGTCGAAGCCGTCGTTTTGGGTCTCCATCCGGGAGCCTTCAGAGAAGCCACCTATTCCATCTTGGATTTGAGCATATTTTGGTATTGTTAGATACATTTAGTTGCTTGTACAAGGACTATTAGCTGTGCTCATGGCTTGCGTCTCGGTTTTGTTGGGCAACAAAATCGAAAGAACATTAGGCCCCATTTTGACCTAGTGGATTCTTTGCCGGTCTTTCCCCGTGGTTTTTCCTTTGCTCACACCAAGCAAGGTTTTCCACGTAAAATTCTTGTCTCTTTGGTTGTTTGTTGTGGTTGCTTGTTCTAGATTATTTATCATCGTTGTCATTTGGTTTCCGTGTGGGGAGCCCATATTTGTGTTGTGCCATTTTTGCTGCAGGACATGGATTTAAGGATACTCATTGCTATCCCAACAATTGGTATGAGAGCTCAGGTTGAGCAAGATGGGCAAAGATGATGAGGGCATAATGATTAAGCTCACAAGTAGCAACTAGCAGATTTGGAAAGCCAAGATGGAAGGCATTCTATATTACAAGGACCTCCACGATTCGATGGAAGGGAGAGCGCCATACCGGAGAACATGTCTGCAGATGAATGGACAAAGTTGAACCGAAAGGCCATTGGGACCATTTGAAAATGGCTTGAAATGTCTGTGTTCCATCATGTGGCCGAAGATACAAATACGAAGGAGTTGTGAGACAAACTGTCTGAACTATATGACTAAAAGACCACAACCAACGAGGCATTTTTTATTCGGAAGTTGGTGAACTTGAAATATAAGGACGTGACCAAAGTGGCAGAGCATCTGAATGACTTCCAAAACATCATCAACTAGTTGAGTTCCATGGGTATGAGACTTGATGATGAGTTGCATACGCTTCTCTTATTAGGTTCATTGCCAGACAGTTGGGAGACCCTAATTGTCACTGTGACCAATTCTGCGAAGGATAGCAAGTTGACCATGTCCACGGTCAAGGGTAGTCTCTTGAATGAGGAGATCAAGCATCACTCATCTAGAAAGTCATCCTCCTCTTTGCATGTGTATGCACTCGAGAGGAGAGGAAGATCCAGTAGCAGAGGACAATCACAGGAGAGGTAAAAATCTAGGGACAAGTCCAAGGACATAAGAAAGTGAAACCATTGCCATAAGCCTGGTCACCAAAAGAGAGATTGCATGATTTGGAAAAGAGAGCAAGCTGAAGTCAAGAAAAAGGAAGAATAAAGATGGGAATGTAACTGCAGTTGTGTCAGATGACAGTGCAGAAGAGGTTATTCTCACCATTTAGGATCAGTGTTTGCATACAAGGAATGACTTGGAGTGGGTCATTGATATGACTGCCTCCTATCATGTAAGTCCACACAGGGAGTTCTTCACCACTTACACAAAGGGTGATTATGGGCAAGTCTTGATGGGAAACGAAAGTTACTCTAAGATCGTGGGCATTGGCACCATTTTGATTCATATGGATGTTGGGTGCTCAATGACTCTACAGAATGTAAGGCATGTTCCTGTTGTGCGGCTTAGTCTTAAATCTGGTTCACAACTAGACAGTGAAGGCTACCATCTGAAGTTTGACGACAATGAGTGCAAGATTAGCAAGAGTTCTCTCATCAAGGCTAGAGTCAGGCTGTGTTGCACAATCTATATGACTAGAGTGAAGGTCATGGATGGTAGTTTTCATGCTAGTGAGGCAGACACATCATATTTGCAGCATCGTCGGCTTGGGTACATGAGCTAGAAGGGCTTGTGACTTTTGAGGAAGAGAGAGTTCCCTACCACAATTACATCACATTATCTCCTTGTGATGCATGTGAGGTTGGAAAGAGCAGGAGTGCACCATTCTGAGTCAGATCTAAGGTGAAGGGAGACCTTTTACAACTGGTTCACTCGGATGTTGTGGTCCCATGGACACAACAAGTATTTTTTTCACCTTCATTGATGATGTATCTAGGTTGATGTGGGTGTATGTGCTGAGGATGAAGTATCAAGTATTTGATTGCTTCAAGAAATTCCATGCCATGATTCAGCGCGAGACATGAAAATTGGTGAAATGTCTACGTACGGACAATGGGACGGGAGTACACCTCCCTTAGATTTCAGGGCTACTGTACAGAGCATGGCATCAGACATGAGAGGATGGAACCCAACACACCCTAGCATAATGGTCTTGCTGAGAGAATGAATAGGACTATTGTTGAGAGATTTTGCTATATGCTGAATACAACGAAGTTGCCCAAGATCTTTTGGGCTGAGGCGGTTGGCACCTCATATTACTTGATCAACTGACCTCCGTCGATTCCTCTAGGATTCTGAAGCATGTTTGGACAAGAAAGGACCCCCCATATGTGCATTTGAGGGTGTTTGGATGAAAAGCTTATTTGTTGGTATCAAAGGACCAGAAGAATAAGCTAGATGAAAATGTTGTGCCTTGTATTTTTCTTGGCTATGGAGATAAGGAGTTTGGATACCATCTCTGAAATCCAAGGAAGAAGAATGTCACTAGACACAAGGATGTGCAGACATTGGATGAGATAGTACTGAGAGTGGTGATGCCGATGAGATTTCGATGGATGATGATAATGATGATGACACAGACCCCACTCCAGTACAGGGTATAGGTGGAGAGGATGAGAAACTAGAGCAGCACGAGCCAGATGCAGACCCCATTGATGCAGGTCTTGGGAACTTGGGGCAGGGGGAGCAGCCTCATCCACATGCAGACGTAGCAGAGCTTCAGGTCAAGAGATGTGAGAGGGCACGTTAGCCATCATCTTGTTACCCCACTTCTTGGTATGTGATGCTTACATATACAGGTGAGCCATAAAGCTTTGAGGAGGCACAAGAGCACAAGTACAAGAATTATTGGCGCAATGCAATGAGTGAAGAGATGTTATCTCTAAAGAAAAACCACACTTATTATCTTGTTGAGCTTCCTAAAGGTAAGAGAGCATTGAAGAACAAATGGGTTTCCAAGATGAAGTCTGCTGAAATGCATTTTCACCACGTTATTGGTCGTCTTTATCGTACTATAGGTGGTGAAAATGGTTCAACAAAAACCAGACCTTCGAATATGTGGAAGTTATTTTACTTGGCGAGTATACCAAGGTCAAAAACAGAGACACGAGCCTCTTCATCTATTTATCAAAAGTTATTGATTAATTACTGGAGGAGTATTTTCATGGGCCTAGATCTTCATGCAGATGTGATATGAAGATAAAATAATGTAAGCACACAGTAGAATGATGCATGCAATTTTTGTTTGATTTTAGGGACAATTAAAAATGAGATGCCATGCAGAATATATGATGAGATGCAAAAGAATCTATGCAAAATAAGAATATACAAATATGCTGTAAATTAATCAAATTGTTGAGCAATGGAATAAGGATCCATTTCAGAGTCAACTTGTGCAATAATGATCAGTACTGGCATTTAACATAAAAAGTAAGAGACACTGAGTACATAAAAATGCACCCTTTTTAATTTAGTGTCAAAACATGAAATTCTTTATGCCATTTGAAAGAGGATAAATTATAAACATAATGAAACTGAAATCATGTGATTTGGAGTTAAAATGCTCAAGATATTAAAGAAGCAGTGTAGGGGTATAAATGTAAGAAAAATACATGAGAAAATAGAGATAAATATTGTAAATTGGTCCCTAGAGGGATCCATTTGCAGATAAAAAACCGAGAGGGGCCCAGTGCAATTTCTCCTTTTGTGTGTGGGGTATTTCTGTAATTTCCCACAACTGGCAGGGCCTCGATGTAAATTACCCCAAGCATGCATGTGAGGCATGCGTATGGGAACCAATTTATAATTTTACCGAAGATCGAGGGTATGGATGTAATTTATCAAGACCGCACGTGCTCAACACGTGCGCGACCATGCTCGGAGCTAGGCATGGGCATTGTGGGTGGCTCATGCAACATGGTTGCTCCCTATGCTTCGTGACTTGGTTCAGGCCGCCCGAGCCTAGAGGGTCGTATAAGGCGACGTGGCAACATTGGTGTCGTTCGATCCTACTGATCGCACAACATCTGTATGTCGAGTTCTTTGGCCTCGCCACCACTTGTGGCGAACTTGGTGGGGGCTTCAGCGAACTCCCAAGTCCACGGGTTGTCAGAAGATTGAGGAAGGATCTAGAGATGCAAGCGAAGATCGTGGAGAGGTGAAGAAGCTTCAAGGTGTCCTAGGTTGTTGAGTCGATGCCTTCATATCGGAGGTGAGATTCTTAAATGAAGGAGCTCCAGAATCTCTAGCTATTGAAGGATGTACCTGCAAGATGAGTTACGTATAGCCGAAGCAGTGCTTGCATGAGGGTGTGAGGTGAATGGGGGTCCTATCGAGCGGAGAAGCGGAGGATCTGGGCTCGTGAATGGAGGGTTAGGATGAAGGTGGGGAAGCCAGATCAGACAGTGGAGGACAGTGACGGGTGGCTCGAAGAGATGCGACCATGTGGGTGGCCCAGAGGGCACCACGTGGCCACTTCAGAAAATTCAAAAATTAAGAAAACAAAGAAAAAACGAAAAGAAATAGTTAAAGGCTTAATTATACAAAAGTCAAAACATGGAAGTTGTAGATCTCAATGAGATATACAAGTTTCATGTTGGACAAACTCCCAAAAGATGTCATTTGTACAAAGATGAATTTTTGCCATAATTTTAATGTGTAAAATCACTGTGTTTTAAAGGTTTTGTATTTTTTTTATTTTTTTAGTTTCTTTTTAAAATCAAAATAAATATATACAATAATTAACCTAATTTTTAGAATTTTAATAAAAAAGGAAAAAAGGTTAGTAATTAAATACAATAAATTAAGGTTAGAAAATATAGGTTAATTATACACAGATTATTCACAATATACTTCAAGTTAATATTAATGATTTAATTGTGATTTTTATTGAATTGGTTAAGTAATGAGAATAATAAATAGATTTCAACATGATGTATCTTAGATTCATCATACCCCTATACTTAAACTATGCTCGTCCTCGAGCATCTAAATAATGAAGGAGTCGGATTAATTCTTGATAGTGTATGTGAAATTTTCAAGGCTCAAATCGTTAAAGACCCTCAATTTCAGTGATCCTAAAATTCTGGGCTCAATCATGCTCTACTCAAAAGGAATCCGACTTCTCTAATTATCATACTCTCTGCTTGTACCTAAAATATAAGGATATGAAAATTAATGTACTGCAACTATGAGAGTTGAGTCAAGACATCACCCAAAGTTCTAGTCCAGGAGACTCTCCTCTAGAACTAATCCTCAACATTAGGGAATAAGTCAGTTCTTGTTGTAATCAACTATCTCGTTAGTTTGACAGACTTGAAAGTGTAGATGGATGGCCAAATGATGGAGGGCATAGGATTGTGTCTATTTTTCTCTCCCTCACATTGGAACAAGGGGGCTCTCGAGTGTCTTATTACTCAACACATGTATATTTTTTGTTCGTTGATCAATGTGTCCGTCAAGAGATTTTGGAGTCGTCTGCACTTGTTTTCCTGGGAGTGCACCGGGGTGTGTCTCTTTTGAGTATCTAAGATACCTTCAACACCCAGACTTGTATCACTATACGATATAGAGTCCTTTTTTGATGCTACCCTGACTCCTTGGTCCTAATAGCATTTAGTCCAAGTGGACACTTTGAAATGGTTGGGATCACTCCCTTTGGTGGATGCTCATTTGAATTTGTAATTGTAATGTTTGAGCTTTTCTTTGTATGAGAGAACTTCTCTCGAATTTTCATTTCATTTGTTTGGCTAGCTCCACTGCTTTTACCAAAAGTTGGTGCACACTGATCAATAACTAAATGAGGTTTCATAATACCCTGGTACATAGGTAAATATCAAACCATGGCATGCGAACTTGTTCACATACTGGCTAAGGTTTTGCTGACACTCAGGTTACTTGAGGACGGAGCCATAGATAATGTCCTCTAAACCACCCACTCTGCTAAGGGAAACTGAAGTTCCCTCACTAAAGAGTAGCTACTCATTTTAAGCCTAGTAGGTAGAGACTCTACCAAAGAATTTTTTAAAATTTTCATATTTTTATGTGATTTTTGAAAAAAAGGTTAATATTAATTATAAAAGTTAGTCCCTCAATTATTAAAAGATTTACAGTAATTTTTACAAAAATTAGTCCAACGGGTAAACTCAAACCTTAGACCAAAGATTTTTCAAAAATTTTAACATACAAGCTATGGCTAAAGTATATCTATTACTATTACTAAAGCTGGGTTCTACCCCAGCTTTTAGCCACATGTCATTCTGGCTTTCTTCCCATCCCTCTCCCCTACTCCACTCGCACTCTGCCCCCTCTCTCTATCCACTCTCTCTCTCTCCACCCGATCTCCCTCTCATCGGCCTTCTCTCTCCTCCCATAATTAGTCATGTGACTTTCCTTTCTCTCTCCCTCTTTTTTCATATTGTCAAATTTAGAAAAGTTACCCTCCTCTCTCTCTCTTTCTCTCTCCAAATATTACCTATTTCCCCACCCCATGCTTTTCTTTTATTTTTTTAACACCACATTAATTTCATTTTGTTTAAATAGATGTCCAACCCCCATATTTTCATAACAAATAACTTCTTAATCTTATGAAAACTTAACATCTGTGTATTTTTTAAGCCTTCTCTCTTTTATCTTAGAATTATAATATAACAATATGTTTATCTTTTATATATCACTATCATAACCTCGAATATATGTGTGTTCATGTCTTCATGCGGGCATATGCATGAATGTGTCTTAATGATCTCTAATTTGCAAGCTTAATTATGCACATTTCTTCCTATATTATGATTCAAGTACAAGTTATATTATTTTGAAAATAAAGAGTCTTATTTCAAGTTCAAACAAATGCTATGGATATATTAGTAGTTTATATGTTACTATAACTCACCTACAATATTTGAAAATACATGCCCTTTTATTCATGACTCATTTAATCAAGAAAATCAAACATAATTAGTAATTGAGCTACTATAAAATATATGTTCGCAAATTTGGAAATCTTAATTTCTATTTTTTAATGCAAATACTTGCTAACTTTATATTAAATGTTAAGTTATTAAACTCGAATTATGATTTTCAAGTAAATCTTATCATCTTAATTGGGTAATATACTTTCCTATAAAATGTATTCCATTCTATTTAATTTATAAGCAGATCAAGAAATATTTCTTATGATATTGAATTAAGTAGATTTCAAATCATTTTTAACGTGAGTTTCTGAAATTTTGACTTTTGATTGTAGCATACTGGTTCTTATACAAATTATGTCACTTCGATCTAATTTGTGAACGTTAATATGCACATAAAAAGTATTCTATTCCATTTAAAGAAGAGCTAGAAATATTTATTATATTATTGAATCAAATAGATTTCAAATCATTTTTAACATAAGAGTTTCTGAGATTTTGACTTTTGATTGTAGCATATTGGTTCTTATACAAATTATGTCACTTGAATCTAATTTATGAACATTATTATCCACTAGGTTAAAAATTATTATTTTATTTATAAATTTATGGTGTAATATTTTCCTGGGATGATATTTTAACTTAAACCTAATCATGTTTATTCAAAATGCTCCATTTTTAGGCATGTTTTAAAGAAATAAAAATTTCCTTTATGGCAATCATTACCAATAATAACCCATCTTGATTATATTACAATTATTGACAAATATAAAAGTGCTCATAATATGTAATGTGGTCGATAACTAAATTAGAAAAAAAATAATTTTATTTTAGATAATCATGATCAACTTGGAATATGTATGATTTAAGATAGTTTTACAAATAAATTTATGTGCAATATAAAATTTTGACATAGTTTTGCTCCCATATGTATGAAGTAACATTTAGTTCTAGAAAAAACATGCTAAATTCATTATTGAAGTTTAAACTTCACAATAAAAGATTGCATTTAGAGTCCTATAATATCTGCTCGATTAATGAGATCATCATTCATGTCAAACTTTATAACTGCATATATGAAAATGTATTGATGAGTGTATGAGACTTGGAATAATGGTAGAAAATAATATGAAAAGTAAGTTTTCAAGCACATGTTCCATTTGTGTTACCTAGTATTTTTATCTATTTCGATTCTTCGATGCTAACTTTGCTTGAACAATGAACAATACTAATATTATTTGTCCATTTCCATTCGATTTCTATTCTAGCATTATTAATAAACAAAATATAAACTTTCATAAATGATCATATCTCATGTGATTTTCACCATTCAAAATTTATTGATCTGTGGTCTTATGAGTAATAAAGATATATGGATTATTAGTTAATTTTTTTATTATATTTTATTTTTTTTACTTGTACAAGATTTGACATACATTTTAGATGTTGAACACAAATAAACATTTAGTATACTGATTTGTCATCACTCAAAGTAATTTTAAAATAATTAAAAAATAATTTGGTCCTTTCATTATTACGAAATAAATATAAATTTATAAAATACTTCATAATTTAACAAAATATTTAAAAATCATCACACTTTAAAATACACCTACTCTCCTCGTTCCTATCTCTATCTCTCTCTCCACCCCGCAACCCTATTTTAAGTAAATACCTTTCTCTCTCCTCCTCCTCTGTCTTCTATCTCTCTTTAGTACTCCACTTTTATTTAATATATATGTTACTTCAATGAAAAAACAGAAATTAAATTATGTAAATTTTCAATTGGTTTTTATTTCTTTATTCTTTTGAATAAAAAACTATTTTTTAGCTAGATATTAAAAATATATTACTATTAATGCATGTTCTTGCAAATATATTCAATTTGTGTTTATATTCATTTTAACGTGAGTCTTGCACAAAATTAAACTAGATATGCTTGATTATCCTATCATACTTTCATAAAACTACGAGTTTGTGTTATATTGACAATGTCTTCTTTCTTAAAATTGTTCAATTATAATCATGTTAATCGATTATTATTTAAACTTGATTAATCAATTTATTTATCTACTTTAATCAAGTAATGCAAGTTTTTTTAGGTAATTAATGTTGGTAATTGTAATCTTATGGTATTTACATAAATAGTTATTTATATCACATCTCACTACTATTTGATTGGTAGTGAATATTGTTCAATATATAACTATATTTTGAATACATTTATATTTATATGTGTAGGTTGTTAGAAAATCTTAGTGATAAGCATTATTACGAACTTATACAACCCGTCGCGAGGCACGAGTATGCTCCCTAGTATATAGTAATATAGGGTATACCCCCATATACTTAACTTTTGCTATGTCCTCTTAGCGCAAGTGATATGAAGCCATAGCCCTGGATAAATATAAGGTGATATAACGGAACTAACTTAGAAGGTCCCCCTATACATAGGTCAAAAATGACTTAATTATAAGAAGACAGATGGAGGGAAGGTTGATTGATTTTGGTCCCTTTATACTTAGGTTGAAAATAGCCTAAGTAATGGATCTGGAATTTTGGTTGGGTTGGGGGCATGATTGGTTAGGGGATGTACACACAGATGAATATCGTGGAGATGGGGGGTGGGGTATGCATTGTGCGAATATACAGAGATGGTGGGGGGGATGAGTGAGTGGATATATATATATATGGATGTGTGCACATGTGTGTGTAAGGGGGGAGGGGTAGATCATCGAGTGATCTACTCTCTTTTTTAACACACGCGAGCCCTCGAATGAGGACCGCCAGAAATGCACATGATACATTTTTTTACTTTTTTTTACAACAAAATGCATGAGAGAAATGTTGACTGAAGTTCCTTAAATCCTTCTTCTTTTCTTTTGCAACTCCTCGCAGCGGGAGCTCCAAACTCCATGCCTCCATGTAGATCGAGCATCCTCGGCCTCCATATGCCCTACCATAAAAAATTCAGAAAAATATCAAGAAATTTAATGATGCAAAAATAACACAATGAAAAGATCTAAATATATCCACTTCAAAATAATTCACCAAAATTCGACAAACTGATAAAGGTGAGTTGTGTCTCCGGCAATGGTGCTTTGATGAAACATATTTTCACCACATTATTGGTCATCTTTTGTCGTAGTACATGCGGTGAAATTGGTTCAGCAAAATCCACACCTTTGAATATGTGGAAGTTGTTTTACTTGGCAAGTATACCAAGGTTTGAATAAAGGGACATGAGCCTCTTCATCCATTTATCAAAAAATATTGATTAATTAGTGAGGGAGTATTTTCATAGGCCTAGGTCTTCATGCATATGTGATATGCATATAAAATAATGTAAGCACACATTAGAATGATGCATGCAATTTTTGTTTGATTTTAGGAGTAATTAAAAATGAGATGCCATGCAGAATATATGACGAGATGCAAAAGAATGTATGCAAAAATAGAATATACAAATATGCCTTAAATTAATCAAATTGTTGAGCAATGGATTAAGGATCTGTTTCAGAGTGAACTTATGCAACACAGATAAGTACTGGCATTTAACATAAAAAATAAGAGACACGGAGTACATAAAAAATATAGCCTTTTAATTCAGTATCAAAGCATGAAATTCCCTATTCTATTAGAAAGAGGATAATTATATCAACACAATGAAACTGAATCCATGCGATTTGGAGTTAAAATGCTCAAGATATTAAAGAAACAGTGCAAGGGCATAAAAGAATAAAAATGCATGAGAAAATAGAGATAAATATGAGCATGAGAGAAATGTTGACTAAAGTTCCTTGAATATTTCATCTTTTCTTTTGCGGCTCCTCGTAGTGGGAGCCCCAAACTCCACGCCTCCATGTAGAACGTCGAGCGTCCTAGTCTCCATAGACCCTGCCACAAAAGATTAATATTTGAAAATTATCAAGAAATTAAATGATGCAAAAATAACACAATAAAAAGACCTAAAATTTTGAAAATATCTACTTCAAAAATAGTTCAACAAAATTTGACGGATTGATAAAGGTGAGACGTGTCCTCGGCAATAACACCATTTGATGAAACACATTTTCACCACGTTATTGGTCATCTTTTGTCGTAGTACATGTGGTGAAAATGGTTCAACAAAAACACACCTTCGAATATGTGGAAGTTATTTTACTTGGCAAGTATACCAAAGTCGAAGATAGGGATATGAGCCTCTTCGTCTATTTATCGAAAATTATTTATTAATTAGTGACGGAGTACTTTCATAGGCCTAGGTCTTCATGCAAATGCGATATGAAGATAAAATACTGTAAGCACATAGTAGAATGATGCATGCAATTTTTGTTTGATTTTAGGTGCAAATAAAAATGAGATGCCATGCATAATATATGATGAGATGCAAAAGAATGTATGCAAAACAAGAATATACAAATATGTCCTAAATTAATCAAATTATTGAGCAATGGAATAAGGATCTGATTTAGAGTCAACTTGTGCAATAATGATAAGTACCCGATTTAGCATAAAAAATAAGAGACAGAGTACATAAAAATGTAGCCATTTTAATTCAATGTCAAAACATGAAATTCTCTATGCCATTAGAAAGAGGATAAAATTAGCAGCACAATGAAACAGAAATCATGCGATTTTCAGTTAAAATGCTCAAGATATTAAAGATGCAAGGACATAAATGTAATAAAAAATCATGACAAAATAGAGATAAATATTGCAAATAGGTCCCTAAAGGGACCCATTTGCTAATTGCAAAACCCAGAGGGGGTCTGGTGTAATTTCTCTTTTTGTATGCAGGGGTATTTCTGTAATTTCCCGCAACCTGCGGGCCTAGGTGTAAATGATCCAATGCACACATGTGAGGCACACGCTTGGGGACCAATTTGTAATTTTGCCAAAGATCGAGGATATGAATGTAATGTGAAGGGGCGACGGCGTGGGGAGGTGTCGTGTGCGGGCTGGAGGAGAGGGTCGTGCGTGGGCGCGTGGAGGAAGTGTAGGTCGGTCGAGGAGGGGGAACTTGGACGGTCGCGACCTGGAGGACCTGGTGTGGAGCTGCTAACCGCGGAGCAGGCGGCGGGAGGTGTCGCCCCCTACGGCTGTGGCGGGGACGGCGACTGGGAGAGGGAGCAACTTGCTGCATTTTTTATTTTTTTTTTATTTTTTTGTTGTGATGGTTTTTTATTTTTTTAATTTTTTTACCAGGAACAAATATATCTATATATATATACAAAAGGGGAAAATGGTAAATGGAATGATGAATATGTGGTGGTGTGATATAAAAAATGATTGTGATGAAATAACAAGGAAATAAAATATTAGATAAAATAAATAACAAGGGAAATGAGAGGGAATACTTACCCGAGGTTCATCGGATTTGCGGAGCAGCTACGTTGGACTCCTGTTGTGGCCTTGATCCGATGGCGAAAAAAATCGGAGAAGCTATGCGATCTTGACGGAAAGCTCGTGACACAACAATGATGGTTGTTGCGGATCTTGCCTGAAGGAGGTCGTTGCTTAAGGATGATATTCAGCCACTACCACCGACAAACCACTCCAATCTCTCTCCATTTTTCGCTAAGAATGGCGGATGGGAAGAAAATGACGATGAGGAGATGAATACAAAGAAGAAGAATGGGAAGTTGGAGAAAAATGAAGGTGGAGATTAAGGAGTTGAATGGAAGGTTAGAAAAGATGGAGGAGTTGAATGGAAGTTGGTGGTAGAATGATAGATTAGAGTAGAGAAAATAAAAAGAAATTAAAAGTTGGCTACTAGAAAAGAAAATAAAATAAAAAGAAAAGAGAATGGAGAATTTACAAAATAAGACAAACAATATGTACAATATAAAAGATATTTACAATATAAAAATAAAATACTAGAAATAAAGTAAAACACAAAAAATGATTTTTTGTTTTTTTAGTATTTAAGAAGAGTAAATAAAAAATGAGAAAGAAGAATATGTACATTATATATACAATGTACATCTATGTTTCAAAACTCAAATTTTGCAAACGAACTCCGATTTTAATGAAACTTTCATTAGATAGATAATTTTCTAACTTAAACTTTAAAAGTGAGTATGGTGAATTTGGAGTTCATACAGAGCGGGAATTTGATTGAGAAGTTAGACTTTACTACTTTTTCTCTTTGGGATCTAGGAGTATTTATTTGAGATAATTTTTTTTATATTGTTGTATTTTTATATATATTTTATAAATAAATCAGAGAAAGAATTAACCAAAAAAGAGTTGAAATGAAATTATTAAAAATACATGAAGTGTTTGGCTATTTATAGGTAAAAAAACTCCTTTATTTTACGGCTTTTTATTGTTAATTTATTTTGTACAATATAACATATAATAATTAGTATATTTTATTTACAAGAGTCTTTTATTAATTTATTGATTTTGTAGACATTTAGTTGAGATTTTACTCATAGATTTTGCTAAGATCAATATATTGAGATGATGAATCGTGGATTCATTAGCATCCTAGGATAGGCAGCTACACTGGCTACTGTCCATTCTTCTCTCCACCTCCTCTTTTTGAGCTAGTTGCACTTGAACTTAGAAGGGAATACCTCGCTTTTCAAGGAAAGAGTTATTGGATTAGGGAATTAGGGTCACCATGTTGGAGAAGACTGACTTTTATCGCTTCAGTCGAGGAGAGCTACATATCACTTACATTGTACAAGAAAGATTTATAGTCATAAGGGTTTACATATGAGTTGATTTATTTTGACCTGACTATTGAGGAGACTTGAGCAAGAGTTATGTGGTTTCTAGAGGCTTGTCAAGTCTGTTTCCCCCTAAGGTTCTACCCAAACTATTAATCTAAAGGTCTGACCGAGCTCTATACTTTGATTTTATGAAGATAAGTTTAATATTGAATATTATTCTAAGTTCTTTATTTTTCCTTTATTCTTTTTCTTTTAGTCACTTATTCTTTAAATAAGTGTTTGCTAAGGGACTAGCAAAGGTAAGACATAGGGGGATGATTAATATGCATTTCATCATCTTTATTTATTTATTTTAGCTTAAAATCCCTTATAAAAATACATGTAAATACCAATAAATCTATTCTTTTACTAACTCTTATTATTGTTTAAACATTATATATTTATCACTATTTTAACCTAAAATAAATAAATAAGGAAATAAAGAAAAATAAAGAAAACAAAGATTGTATATATGAAATAGATACATGTTGACCTGACTCTGAGAGAAGGTCAAACTTGGCCTGATCGACAAGGAATAAAGTAGGGGGGAGATAAGGCCTAAAATACCAAAATTTCATACAATCAATTATTTCTTGTATATACATAGCATGTACACTACTGTATAGAATACACATTCGTTTTTTAATTTATTCATACTCAAATTCAACTCAAACACAATTGCTTTCTTCTTAAAAACTGTGTATAAAAATCTTTGGGTTTTTTCACTTATGCCCCTTTGAGATATCGCAATTTCAGTTATGCCCTTATCTTTTTGGTAATATCAGTTGTGTCCCTCACTTCTTTCTCCGTTATCACTTGTGCCCTTCCGTCAGATTGACCGCCAATGAGTTGACTTAACCATGGTTTTTTTAAACCTTGGTGCAGTTAAGAGGGGTATTATTGTCCAGACTTCTTATTCGTCTTCTTCCTCCTCCATTTGTTCTTCTTCCTTTGATATTTTTCATTAACTATGGGCCCTTTTATGTAATTTAACTTCTCCCTTATCACGTTTGTACAAACCAACTACCACGGGTCCCCTCTTCTACCCATCCCTCTATATATACATAGAAAATGGACCCCGAAACTCCAGAGAGATCGATCGAGATCGGGTAATATAAACCCTAAAACTACATTTCCTCCAAATTCTCGGACCAAAATCGATCAAATCCCCCCAAATTGAGAGATCTGAAAACCACCAAAATCTTCCAAATTGCACTCTGTGGAACCTCCCATTACACCAAATACGATAGTGAATACCTCACCTCTGGCTCCGGGATTCCGGTTCCATCCCACGGACGAAGAGCTGGTGATGTTCTACCTCAAAAGGGGATCCTCTCTCGGCCATTCCCGGTTGACGCGATCTCGGAGGTCGACCTCTACCGGTCCGAGCCGTGGGAGCTCCCGGAGAAGTCTCCGATCCGCGGCAGGGATCGAGAATGGTACTTTTTCTGCCGGCTGGATCGAAACCGATTGCGGATGAACCGCGCGATAGCAAGGGGTACTGGAAGACGACCGGAAAGGACCGGGTTGTGCGGAGTGGTGTGGGGAGGGAGGTGGGTACGAAGTGGTGTGGGCGGAGGGGCGGCAGGGGGTGGGGGGAGGTCGGGGCGGAAGGGTGGTAGGGGGTGGGGGAAGGTCGGGGCCGCAGTGGGTGAGGGGAGGTCAGGGCAGGGGACAGGGGGAGATCGGGCGAAGGAGGGGGTAGGCTGGGGCAGAGGAAGAGGGCAGGCCGGGGGTGGGGGAGGAGTTCCGGGTGGAGAGGGGGGAGGAGGAGGAAGAGGATGGGGGAAGAGGAGGAAGAAGAAAAGGATGAGGAAGAGGGTGTCAAATGACCATTGAACCCTTTTTTTAAAATTAATTCCTCTTATGTCCTCAAAGTTAACGTCTGTTTGCACTGTGGATGGACGACAACTAACCTAAGGGGCACAACTGATAGAATGACAAGAAGTGAGGGGCACAATTGATATTACCAAAAAGACAAGGGCATAACTGATATTGCAATATCTCGAAGAGACACAACTGAAAAAAACCCAAAATCATTTGTAAAAAACAAAAATAATTGCAATAAAAATAAGTGTATACTGTGTAAATTACAACACTCTCAAATGCAAAGCTCAACTTCTAAGATCAATATCTTCTCCACTAAAACTCAAAATTCATCAAACTCACTTTCATCGTACTCCAAATTAAGTAATCTTTAGAATGGAGGTGGTTTCATATAAATTGAAGTTAAGAATGCAGTTACTTGGGGAACTATTGTAGATAATACCTATGTATAATATGTACTTTATTTATTTATTTATTTTCTTGTACGTATTTGTATGTATTGTATTTTTAATTAATTGTAAATATTGTATTTGACTTATATAAAATACAAATAAAATTACAAAATCAAAAATAAACCAAAATAAAATCATGTAAATAGTGTATAGGTACATATGTATATATTGTACATATACCTATTTATTTAACCTAATAAATTAATTCCAAAAAATCCAACAAAAATACCATTAAAACCCTTGTAAAATATTATAAATTAAGAAAATATTAAATTATGTATATATTTGTATAATTAATTAATTAAGATTCAAAGCATTCTATATATAGGTATACATACCTATAAATAACATTTTGTATTTATTTTAACCCTTATTTATACCTTATTTAATTAGTTAAAAATTACCAAAAATAAGTTAACTAAATTGCTAACATCATTCCCTTTATATTATTTTTATTTTAAATTCATTTTGGATTTTATTTCAATTTATTTCTTATTTTTTTTCTCTATTTTGTCGTCTAGTCTATTTTGTCCCCCCGCACGATCCCATTGGTTGGCTTGGGTTTGTTGACCCGGGTCAACTGTTTACTCTCCTCGTGATTCCCACATATCCACTCACTAGACGTCTCTTTTCTTAATTTTTCTACGCATTATGATCCCTAATATACCACGACTTCTTCTCCGGATTGATAGCCCAATTAACTAATTTCAATGCTCTGCCATTAGATCCACCACTCACACCTCAAACTGCTCGAAATTTGAATTCAAAGACGATGTTGGACCCTCTGCCTAAATATGCTTCGTCACCTTCTCCTATCGCATCAGATCCGATGTTGGCTCTTCTTGCCCAAGATTGAGTGACAAAGATTAGTCTCTGGTGATAGAGGAGCAAATCTCCAATAGGGAGCGTGAGCAGAGTGCCTCAAGCCGCAATCCAACCATTCGTCGGACCTCTGCCGACGAGTTTTTTCCTCTCTGCTTTTCACTGAAGATCAAGGTTGTTCTTCTCTTCCATCCATCCTTAGGTACCTTAGGTGAATCTCTTGTCTATTGTTAGTTAATTTTATTTTTTAAATTATGTCTTTAGCCACGATTCAAATCTATACCCATTAGCTCTGATCTGCAAGTTCAGAGCTCCTTCTAGTCACTTCCTCCTTTTCTGATCTCGCCATTACATTCACATATCATTTCTCCATATTCTTCCACATATGACCCCCTCAGATCGCTCATGATCTAAGGGTTGATCTCCACTCCGACCACTCACGTAGGAGATCCACACATATTCACAGTTACTCTTATTTCACGCTCAATAAATCGGTCAGAGTGCTTTCTCCGAGCAGTGGAATCTATTACAGGGTTCAGAAGCTTGTTTGTGAGCGAGAATCAACACTTGGAGGTTCGTTTGAAGCCATGCAGTTCTTGACCTCCAGATCCCTTTCTAACCATCGTTGACCACCATGAAGCCCTTGGATCAACAGAGGAGAAGCGCATGAGTGAGACGCACCACTCAGGAGTCACCGTAGACAGAGATAGGTCGAGCTTCACCTAATTGAAGTTCATCATCGACGACATTCAAGCCAGTTCTTCCAACCATCGTCTTCACCATCTAATCAAGAACACCCCCCCCAGTTCGCATCAGGAGCGTCCGTGATGCCCCCAAATTCCATCTGTTCGATCTATCCATCTAAAGTAGATCTGTGCTACTCAAGCATGATTTGTCATCAACTGTTTGATCTGCAAGTCAGCACAATCCCGCCGTTGATCTGTCTACGAATGTAAAGGGTACATTTGTGCTCCTACCCTAGCCTTTGTTTTATTTTGCAAATAAGTCATGTAAGGACACGTGTATATTTGTCTTTAATTGAACATTTGCACTTCTTTCCCTGACATTTCTTTTATTTGTGTTATAGTCCTATTTGAACTGCAAGGTGTGCTTCGCACATGAGTTTTGTGAAAATTTCAATAAAGACCTGAATGTTATTTGTTATTGATTGGGCCCTGGAATTATTTTATTTACATATAGATCCAATCCAGCGAGGCTCACGTGCGCCCGCATGCACTTTCTGATCATTTTACACATTTATCCGCACAATTTTAATTATGTTATCTTTTAGTCTGTCAAATATTACACTTTACAAATATTATTCTTTGCATATATACCCCTATGTGTCCACATTTATTTTGCATGTTAAAAATCAAATAAAAATAAGCAAGACATCATTAAAAATTTTATAAAAATCATGTTATCTTTCTATTAAGTAGATAATTCTTATTTAATTTGTATTTTCTATTTTCATCAATTTTCTTATTTTAAAAATTCAAAAATAAAAAAAATCATTATCTATATTGAAAAATCAATAAAAATATATAAAACTTTTACAAAAAAATCTTAAAAATCCTGATTATGTATTTTTATTTCTTTTAATTACTATATCATTTTTGCATTTTTATTCTTCATAAAAATAAAAAAACAAAATATTTGAAAATATAAAAAATGCATAAAATTTCATTGCAAATTCCAAAAAATGATAAATTACCTTTCTGGAATATAAAAATTTATCTTTATTTGTTATCATAATTTATCCATTTTTTATTTATTTTTTTATTTTATATTTTTTATTTATTAAAAGTCTTAAAAATAAAGAAAATTTTGAAAAAAATATAAAAAAACATTAGAAGAAGTTTAGAAACTCAAAAATATTTTTTGTTTAATTTTCTATATATTTTTTGCTATATTTAGAAAATATAAAAAGAGAAGTTGGTTGTATTTACTTAATTTTCTTTAATTATTATTCCTTTATTTTAAAAGCATAAAAAATATTTTATAAAATTCTAAATCATAAAAAAAATATAAAATTAGAACACCAAATAAAAATATGAAACTAAAATTTTGTAAAAATATATACAAAATTCAAATATACAAAGAACCAAGAATAGTGTTCATAGAAGTCCCTTTTTATTTAATTGATTTTTCATTGAATTAATAACCCTCGGGATTTCGGTAGCCTCCCTGAGTTCCATCATGTATGCTATACATGTAAATAAATAGCACTCATAGTTCTTGTGCTTACATTCTTTTTCTTGTTTGTTCGCTCGAGTTATGAATAAAGATATAATAATTTTTGTTGAGCGATTTTTAGGATTGCAATGACACTGCAAATAATCTATTAATTAAACCCTCATATTTCCATGTTCAACACCTATCAAAAGCGAATCAATCAAGGTTCAAATCGACATAAGTAGCACAAAAATCTGACAAATAATGCTTAAGATACACTTAAATGAATTTTCAGGGACTCAATGTAAATAAATTAAATAAAAATATCAGTTTAGAATGTTGGAAGGTAGTTCTGTAATTTCTCAAATTTTTTCAGGCCTCCTTGCAATTTACCTACGTGTAAGTGTATGCCTGTGATCTCCAGGAACTTAGGGGCATGACTGAAATCCCCCATCCCCCCAAGGCACACGCATTATATATGTGTTTAGTCTCTACTGTTGTGGGAGGTTAGGTGGCTCAACCCTCCACGTGTTGCATGCAGAAGCTTCGGTAATATCTTGAGCACTAGGCTCAGATGGAAGGTATGGGGAAGATCTTGGACGCCCAATGAAACTTGATCCAATGGTGAGGATTTGGGCATGGACTGACTGTTGACATGAATTTAGTTCTTGATCGGGCGTGTACTACTCACTCTGACTTTGATGATTTCTCTTCTTTCTCTGATCGATTGATTGCATGCTAGGATGGCATGCTTGGATGCCATTGATGCTGAGGAAAGATGGACAGGGGTGCTCCTATGGGTGTGGTGGACGAAGCTCTAGTGGTGGAAGGTTGCGGAGGAGGTATAAGGGAATTGGAGCGGGTAATTGATGAATCCATGATTCATTAACTTTTCTGTCGCATTTTGTCTTAAAACCCTTAACAAATACATGTAAATACTAATTAATTCTCATACTTTAACAAAACCCCATTCATTTGTAAATATTCACTTTTAACCACTAAATTCATGTAAACAAATAAAGAATCAGAAAAAGAAAGAGAAAGGCATATGGAATATATGTATATATATGTAATATGACTTAAACTATAAATATAACTGAAAGATATATTTATAGCCTAACCCCCGAGACCAAGTCAGCATGGATTGGTCGACAAACCAATAAGTAGGGGGAGATAAGGAAAGAAACCCTATAAAAATAATCTATCTTATGTATATACACCTTCCACTATTTATAAATAAATACAAAACTTCAAAGAATTTTAATTATTTCATTTTAACTTATTCTTCATTAAATCTTTCTCCTAATTACTCATAAAAATGTAAATAAAAATATAAAAATAAGTTAAAAATATTACCCTGTAAATATGCCAAGAAATCCAGCTTACAACTTGTCAAAATCTCAACTTCCGAACATCATAACTTCCTCATACGAACTCCAATTTCACTCTACTCACCTTTAAAGTTCATAAAATAATATTATCTAACTAATGAAGGTGGTTTCACTGAATTCGGAGTCCGTTTGCAAAAAGTCGGTTTTGGGACCAAAAGACAAAGGGGTTTCTGGGCTATTTATTTTATGTAACACACCTTATTTATTATTTTCTTAATTTTATAATTTTTAAATTATTTCATGATCCTCTAGTTTCACCATAAATTATTTCATAATTTTTGGAGACTATTTATTATTTTTATAAAATCAAATACCCTAAAATATAGGTATATTTGACCTATAAAGACACTTCCTCTATTTATTAAAATATATAAATTAATTCATAAAAATCCATAAAAATTTGTATAAGTCTTATTTAATGCCCTAATAATTAATAAAATATAAAATTAATTTTTACTTAATTATTTATTAAATTAAAAATTCAAAACCTATTTATTAATACATATTTATTAATAAAATATTTATATCTTAAATAATATTTATTATTTATTAAAAGTAATTATACAATAATTTAGAAAATAAATATATTTACATTTCTTGTATTTATACCTATTTAAAATAACATTAAAGGCTATTTAATATTGATTTTAGAAGCATTAAACATATTTGGGCCAACCAGGTGCTGACACTTGTCAGCACCTGGCTTCTCTTCTTCAAGATTCTGTTGCGCCCAAGCTGTTCCAACCACCCGACTTCCACAATTTTTCCCGCCTAACCTCTAACTCCTCCAACCCATCTAAACCCTCCATCCTTTCCTCCTAACAACCAGCTACACCGCCAGCCATTGATCTTGACTTGGAGCCCAAGCATCGCCCCTATATAAGCTCCCCAAGATCGCCAATCACCATTAACTTCTTCCAACTGCCTGAAGCTCAAGCTCCAGACTACCGACCCCCTCACTTCCAAGCCCTGTTCTGGCGAATCCCCGGTGGTGACAGCACCAAGGCGTAGCCCGCGAGGAAGAGGAGTCTACGGAGGATCGTTCCAAGGCGGAGCGCCGCCTTGAATCGCCGCCTCGTGCCGCGTGCAGCTCCGAGAAGATCACTCGTCGAGCAACCATCCGGAGGTCATACACCTCCAGTCCCCAGGTCACTTCCTTCACATTTTGCAATTTAATTTCTCGATATTTGTGCCACGATTAGCGTGGCTAATCACGGTTTTAAGTAGACTAATCATCCATCTAATTCGCAAAGATCACACTCCACTTCGATTCGCATCCAATTGATTTCAATCGATTCACCAAACCATCTTCACGTTTTCTGTTGCTTGGCTGGAAGTTTATGTGATTTTTTCTTCAAACTTTGGATTTCGATTTCTTAACATTTCGGCCGATTCATCAAGAATCGAGCATATGCAGATCTTCCTTGTAGGTCCAGGTTCCTCGCGTGAAGGTTATTCGCCATGAAGAAGCTCCGAGTTTCAATGAAACTCATCTTCAAGATCGAGCTCCAGAACTGAACAGAGCCATCACCGCCGAAACCTCCATCTTCGTAGAGCTTCAGCCGCCGCTCGGAGCGCCGCCTCAGCCACCCCTACAGCGGGCGAGCTCGAGGGGTGGAGGAGCCACCCCTCTGGCCCCGCCGGAGTGACCGAATCACCACCAGTTGGCTGGAAGAAATCAGCGAAGGAGGCGAGTCCGCCAGGAGCTCAACAAACTCAAGAACAGGCGACGTGCAGGCTTGCGCCACGTGTCCGCGCGACGAGCGTCAGATCGCGCCTGGGCAATCTAATCTTGGCCGTTCAATCTGAAACGGTAGAAAATTTGCATATTAAACCCAGCTGAGTTTCCAGAATCCCAACCCGCCGCCCAAGTTTCTACTAATTACAATTAGGTCCCTCCGCAGGGACCTAAATGTAAGAATTCTTGTAGTTTTGTTGCAGAACAGTCCTCAAGGACCCATTTGAGAACAATTTTAATTAGTTTTTTACGCTTATGCCCCTGGGCTGTAGGGGCTATATCTTGTCCATTTGACCTCGGATTCCGACGATTCTTGGAGGGTAGTTACACAACTACCCCAGCTACCTAGTATAAAGTTTTCGCGGTTTTTCGATGAGTTCTTGATGTGTTTTGATTTTCTCGAAAACCGCCTTGTTTTGATTTGTTTTCTTGTGCAGTTCGAGTACGCGGCTCGAACCTCGTTCACCTATACTATATAGTATCATCTATCTTCTATCCACCTATTATATAATAAATAAATCTTTTGCAAAATATCCCTTTTTGAAAATTAAATAAAAATTTGAAAAGAATAAAATCAAATAAAAATTACAAAAATAAAAACCACTAAAAAAGGCATTCTAACTTAGAGAAGAATTAAAATAAAATTACGAAGAAGAAAAATTAGGGAATATATTCTGCCTCCTTGAGTTCGACCCAGGAACACTTGCCTGGTAAAATAAATAGTGAAACGGTTTTCCGACAGGAAACCGTAAAATTTGTTTGATAGGTTTAAGAACCGAATTTGTTTCGCGGCTTTCTGCTACAACCGACACTTCATCCTCTTCTTTAAATAAAAAGTGAAAGCCGCGAAACTCGATTTTTTTAGCCTTATCAGTAATAAGGTGGATGCATTGATTTGTGCAATGGGTTTTATTCTTGAATGGAGTAGAGAAGAGGGTTGGAACGACGAAGATAGTGGATTAAATCGAAGACAAAGAAAATAGGGGGTGAAGGTGTTTCACCTATCATCGGAGGGATAGAGGTCCTCTCCGGTCTTTGAATCAAGATGTGGTGACGACGAGCCTCAGCTTCTCATCGAGGATGAAGTAGCAGCAAGGTCTGCTAGACCTTGGATCTCACCAATAAAAAGGTCTCCGCTAGATGGATCACGGTCGTTGTCACCTTCCCCGATCTTTCTCTCTCTCTCTCTCTCCTTTTGTGTGTGTATGTGCGGATAATGGTGGATAGATGAATGGAGGTTGAAGATGGAGCTTAAATAGGGAGACAAAGACGTAAGATATTGGGTCTCCTGTGAAGCGATAATGAGATAGGGATCATAGATAGCCGACAGTTGGTTGGGGGCCTGGTGAATGAGTGGATATAGGAGATAGAGGCGTGGAGGATAGGGTCTCGGGCAATGAAGTTATGGTGGTTAGGGTTTCATAGGATAATTGGGGTCCGACATGGGGTTATTAGTGTCATAGAGACCGATGGGTGTAAGGTTTTAGGGTTGGCTGGAGTAGAGGGTTGCGAGAAGAGGAAGCAGCAGTGTTGCGGTGAGTTGAGGCGATGCAATAGAGATCGAGCAGAGGAGGAAGATGATGAAGCTGCCACTGTTAGATCGCACGAGATCCATCGATTAGTAAGTGACCACATGTGAAGAGCTTGAGGAGAGAAGGGAGGAGGTGGGAATGCATATGGTCATTTGATCAAAG
This sequence comes from Ottelia alismoides, assembly GCA_037367405.1. Taxonomy (NCBI): domain Eukaryota; kingdom Viridiplantae; phylum Streptophyta; class Magnoliopsida; order Alismatales; family Hydrocharitaceae; genus Ottelia; species Ottelia alismoides. The sequence goes on from JAZKJV010001705.1 coordinate 171,384, forward strand.
TTGATCCAACAGTCAAGATGGAGTGCATGTTGGGGATAAAAGACCTTTGACTAGGACTTGGGAGGGTTTGACCTGGATGATGAAGTGGCATGAAGTGATGAATGGGGCGATGCCATGTGGATGCCGACTATGTTGACCAAGATCGGTGACCAGTGCATAAATGTAGAAATAAATACACTAAAAATAGAAAATGAACACGAATGTAAAAATACTGAACATGAAAAGTGTTCATCTAAATGTAATCTACCATGTTCCTAAAGGATTCAGATGCAAATTGACTCAATAATGTAAGAAATGTTTTTTTGGTGATATTTTATATACATAAAATGCCATTTTTTGTAGTTTTGTTATTTTTATTTGGTTTTCTGTGAGTGGATATTGCATGATAAAATCATATACGATGTAAATTAATGCAAGTGACTCAAATGCAATTTTGTAGTGTTTTTGTGAGTTAATATTAGTTAGAAAATGAGTGGTATATACAAATGAATGGGTTGTTGGAATCAAGTCAGAAATTATCTTTTTCTTTATTTTTCTTTATTGTATTTTAACTTTTATGTAATTGGCTGAAACATGAAATGAAATAAAGAAATGAAAAATAAAGTAAATAAAAAAGGGTCAAACAAGTACATGAAATAATAGGTCAAAATCAGTAAAAATGTACAATGCACAATTAGGTCCCAAATCATTTTTTTACAAATGAACTCCATTTCTTTTGAATTTAATCTTGATTTGTAGATAATTGAATGCACATTACTTTAAATGTGGGCAGAATGAGATTGGACACTATATGTGAGAGATTTTAGTGTTTGTGCCTTTTTGTCATGAAATTCAGGTTTGGGTTTAACGTAAAGTTGTACAAGTTATTATAATTATGATTTTCTTTGATTAATGTTAATGATATGTACACAATGAAGTTAGTTTCATGTTAATTGAAGTTAGCATGGATTACCTAAAAATGGATGAAATTAGATGAAAATGTACATATGATTATGAATGCAGAATGTAATGCAAATTTATGCAAGTTATTTACAAGTGCATGAATGTTAATTTTGTGATATAAACATGTGAATGAACCTAATTTCTCTGGACAAAGCTCTATTTTCAGCTAATTAGAGTGATGAATCACATATTCATCAGTTTACAAAGCTTACCCGCCATAAAGGGAATATACGGGAACGGGTACATTGTGGTCAAATAGGACTGCACCGGATGCATCCTTGTGATAAAGTGCATGTCTTCGATTGAACGTGTCTATGCACCATAGTACTATAGACTAGGACAACCATAGCCTGTAGATCAAAACTAGATAGTCCATCTCACTGGTTGGGCAAAGGAAAAATCAAAAGAGCCATCAGAACCAAGATTAACACTCATTCGAGATCCATATGGACCGTGTGAGTTGCATCCAATGCTCGATATGTTAATTATCTAACTATAACTAATGGAAAAAGCAATCATAATATGGTGCACAACCTTATTTACATTTATCTGTCATTCTCATCTCAACATAACTAACTCTGATTGGTGGAACATTTATATTAATCTTACATTCAAGTATGTGTGTTCATACACATGCGTGCGTACGCACACATGTATGTATGTATATGTGTGTGTATACCAATAGATCATGAGCCTACTATATACTTGATGAGTTCCATATTTCATATATTTGATCTTCATCATATGGTTCTCATAATCAATATGTATTTCTAAATTTTGAACCAATCCCCTAGCCCATAACAAATAACAGTTGTATGACTCTCACTAATTTATTTTCATTTATAAACACTCACTCATATTTTGTCAAATATTCCCACATACTCTGGATCCAATGATATATCTGTGACAGCTCAAAGTGACTTGTGCCTAATCTCAACAGGAAAATAGCAGGGCTTTCCATAAACGAGATGAAATAGAGATGTACCCAAAGGAGTCTTGAAGGAAGTCCAATATGCCCACAAAACCGAGTCCAAAAGCTGTGACCAATCCTTTCGGTCTGAGCGGACTACCTTCTGCAATATCATCTTGATCTCCCTATTCGATACTTCAGCAAGAACATTGGTCTGAGGGTAATATGGAGTGGCAACTCGATGGTCTATGCTGAACTCATTAGCAAGGGCCTTTACCTTGTCGTTGATAAAGTGAGACCTCACGTCATATATCAATACTCTAGGCACCCCGAACGGTGAAATGATATTCTTCCTCAAAAATTTGCAAACAGTCTTGGAATCTGCGGTTCGGGCAGGAATAGCTTCAACCCAACAACTCACATGATCCACGGTCAACAGATTGTACTCGAATCCCTGACTCTTAGGGAATAGACGCATGAAATTGATGCCCCATGCGTCAGAAACCTCACAGAAGTGAATGGGTTGCATCGGCATCTTACCACGTTGTCTACAAGTGCCCATCCTCTGACAGTCAGTACACCTCTTCAGGAGTTCATCAGAATTATTGAAGAGAGTAGACCACCATAGGCCGGATTGAAGCACTTTCTGTGTTGTTATCCTCCCAGAGTGGTGTCCTCCTGCCTCAAACTTGTGGCAGTATGTGAGGATGCTATGGTGCTCCTCTTGAGGAATGCAGCAACGCCAGATGCTATCTCGTCCTTCATGATAAAGGATGGGATTCTCCCAGTGGTAAGATTTGTCCTTCACAAGGAAGGTCTCAAGTCGCTGTCTGGGCCAACCTTGTGGAACTTTCTTGGCAACAAGATAGTTCACAATGTCGACGTACCACAGGAGCGAGGTGATAGCAAGGATTGCCTCATCTAAGAAGGTATCGGAAGTGGGATCATTCTGCTCAGATTTCTCAAGATTCTCTAATCGAGAAAGATGATCCACCACCACATTCTTGACTCCAGGTTTATCCTTAATCTCAATATCAAACTCCTAGAGCAGAAGGATCCATCTAGTCATTCTCGCTTTGGCATCGTTCTTAGCCATGAGGTACCTGATGGCGGTATGATCCGTAAAGATAGTCGCTTTGGATCTAGGAATATATGATCTGAATTTGTCCAAGGTAAAAACTATGGCTAGCATCTCTTTCTCAATGATAGTGTAGTTCCGATGCGCAGCATCCAGTGTACGGCTAGCATAGTGAATGGCAAATGGCACTCCATTCCTCCTCTGTCCTAGCACATCCCCTACGGCAAAATCGGAGGCATCCGTCATGATCTCGAATGGGAGAGACCAATCAGGTGGCTAAAGGAATGTAGCCTCAACAACTAGACTCTTGAGAGTCTCAAATGACGCAAGACACTTATCATCCACAATGAACTCGGTGTCTTTTGTCAGCAAATCAGTCAATAGTTGGGCAATCCTGCTGAAATCATGAATGAATCGTTAGTAGAAACCGACATGCCCCAAAAAAGACCGTAATTGTCGCTAGTTGGATGGTGGATTGAGTTTCCTGATGATATCCATCTTAGCCGGATCAACCTCCATGCCCTTGTTGGAGATGTTATGACCAGACACCGTCCCTTGAGTCACCATGAAGTGACTCCTCTCGCAGGATAAAACAATATGAACCTCGAAGCAGCGCTGAAGGGTGCGGTCTAGGCAGTCAAGACAAGCATTAAACCCATGGCCATAGATCGAAAAGTCATCCATGAAGACCTCTAAACAGTCACCCACCATGTTTGAGAAAATGGACAACATACACCTTTGGAATGTCGCCAGGGCATTACATAGACCAAAGGGCATCCGTCTAAAAGCATAAGTCCTAAAAAAATAGGTGAATGTCGTCTTGTCTTGGTCTTCGGGCACAATGGCCACCGGGTTATAGCCAAAGTACCCGTCAAGGAAGCAGTAATGACTCTTCCCAGCTAGCCTCTCTATAATATGATCAATAAAAGGCAGTGGGAAATGATCCTTCTTGGTGGCCTGATTCAATCGTCTGTAGTCTACACAGACCCTCCAAGAAGTGGGTACCCGGATAGCTATCTCCTCTCCAGACTCACTCACGACTGTAGTGATGCCCGTCTTCTTGGGCACCACATGTAATGGACTAACCCACTTGGAGTCGGATATGGGGTAGATAAAATCAGTGCTCCACCATTTTGAAATCTCCTTCATGACTACATCTCGAAGATTCGGGTTCAGCCATCGCTGGAACTCACGCGATGGCTTAGCGTCCTCTTCGAGATAGATATGGTGGGAGCACAGGGCCGGACTTATCCCTTGGAGATCAACTACACTCCATCCTATTGCCTCGCGGTTCTTTTGAAGAACCTCCATCAAACGGATTCTTACTCTCCAGTCAAATCTGCTGAGATAATGATTGGGTACATCTCATGCTCACCCGCAAGGAACCTATACTTTAGCGACTGCGGCAAAGGCTTCAGTTCTGGACAACTGGGAGATGGAAAATCTAGCTTCTGAAATGTCTGAGTGAATGCAACCAAATCTGCATGGGAGAACTCTCGCTGATCATGAAAAACTGGTGTAGACTGCCCTGCTAGTTATCTGTAATATGTGTCAGCTCAGTCTCCACCCTAGCTGCTGGCTCTGTTGAAATCAGACAAGGTAACAAGTCATCAAATTAGGCCCAATATATATCTAAGATCGAGGGATATGAATCTGAATCACAAGAAATATACTCTACCTCACTGTCCTAAATACGGTCTTCATCCTCGAATGTGTCCTCTGCCAAGAGTGTGCTCTCCAGGCTCTCCTCTGCTGGAATCGATGAGTCTGCAGTATTTGAAGGTGAAAGGAGGGATCGTAAAATGGGATCGGACCAAGCGGCTTCATCATCAGTGATCACAAAGTCGCACTCCTAGTGCATCTCGCTTTGCCTCTGTCATCTGCTCCAAATCACTATGTTGTTCTGAGCAAGCTGAATCTCGTGCTCTAGTCTCGTTGATCATCTCTATTTGTATACTCTCACCCTCAACACGGAAGTACACCTTCCCACTATCATGGTCGGACACTTCCTTGGTTGTGGCCAAGAATGGACATCCTAAAATGATGGGGGTATCGATCACGGACTCAGGGATCTCCATGTCCAACACAATGAAGTCGACGACGAATTCCAGGCCCTGAATTGTGACGACCACGTCCTTCAACAACCCCTTCGTCCTCTTGACAGATCTATCAGCAAGCTGAAGAACTGTCCTGCTCTGTCGAAGAGGGCCAAACACAAATCGGTCGAGTAAGGATGCCAGAAGGAGGTTGATGGAAGATCCATTATCTAATAGAGTCCGATCAAATCTCTGCTCATGAATATGGCATCTGACATAGGGAGCTCCTGCATCTGGCCTCTTGGCTGGCAGACGATTCTGGATGGCGAAGCATGTGGCACGAGCGAGCACATGGATCTCTACGTTATGGTTCCTCTTCTTCCTACGGATGGTAGTCTTCTCTCTCAAGTTCCTCTGGAAGAGAAAGATGTGCTCAAGTGCCTCCTGTAGAGTCAGTTGAATCTGAATCTATCAATCATCTGTTGGTTGAACTCTAACTGCTATGATTTTTTTGGATTTTCTTTTTTATTCCCCTTAGCCAAGCGTAGTGCTTGAGGGAAGGGGATGGTTGGGCCCTCCTCAGATAGAGGGTTGAATGGGTCCCTGCTGCTGAGAAGAAATGGAATCTATACAATTATCACCATGCATCACAAATGGACTCGAAGATGAAAAACCCTTTCCTTTATTAATTTTTTTGGTATTTTCTGTAGAGTCGCGGGGTACAAAAAATAGAATAAATTGAACTGGAATAGAAGAGGTGGCCTCAGTACCACCTACGACATCACGAACTACGGCATCAGCACCGCACTCTAGCACAACATCTAGATCTCTGGTGGCATCAATACCACCCTCTGCATTTGGGGATGCGACGGCCTCAGTACTGTCGGTTGGATCAACATCCTTGGTGGCGTCAGCACCACCCTCATCATCATGAGCGGCATCAGCACTGCTATCCTCCTCGTATGGTGCTCCTGTATCCTCGTGGTGTCGTCGCTCAAATGAGGCACCGCTGGCTGGCATCCTACCGCTCCAAAGTGTAACAAAGTCAGCAACAAATGTATATGAAGTAATGTCACCCAATAAATCACTAGGAGTGATAATCTCTGTGAACTGTACCTGCTCAGATTTTCTTTTTAGGTTATTCGGATTGGATTCGATCTGAGCAGGTATGGCGGCCTCGTCCTTGATGATCTCCCTCATCTCCTGGTGAAACTCGTCCATCTCCCTCCTGATTGTGGCCTTTTGATCGGAAAGAAGGCAGGCAAGATCGTCGAGTGCTAGGGTCTCATAGGCTGGCCCATGGGAACTGGACGGGTTGCCTCTCTGAAAGTGAGGATGCTGCTGGGAAGGATGAGGGGGAAGCTGAGAGTATTGTTGAGGCTGTTGCTAGTGCTACCTCCACGGTTGTCCCTGGTGGTAGGGATGAGGACCCGGCTGGTAATGTTGCTGATGTGGCTGGTGTGGGAACTGGGGCTGCTGTTGAGACTGGTTGTACTATCCACCCTAAACTGAAGGTTATTGCTGGGATGAGGCACCTCCGGTCGACCACCTGAATCCAGGATGATCTCAGTGGATCCCAAGTTGTCGTCGGTCGTACCAAATCCCGTTTACTTCCATCAATGGCTCCTGCTCGAAGGGGGTGGAGGAAGAACTGTCAGGGGCTGATCCTGTTGGTACACCACCATCTGAGTATTCTGAGATGGTGGTGGCTGAAGGTACTGGTATTGTGACTGCTGGAACGGCTCCGCCTGGACATGGTAAACATGTTTGTATTGGGCGGAATGCTGGGTCGAGGTGATGCTGCTAGGGTCAGCCCATGACCTGAGACGGGGCTGAGAAGCCATTTGTGCCTCCTGAAGACACATGATTTGGGTCTTCAGGTCACTCAATGTCTGTGCCAACTGATCAATCTGCGTCATGCCCTGGCACAGCTTCTTCTTGATGATCTCGATGCGGTCCAGCTTCTCGCTGATGATGCCCATATCAGCGGCCGACGATTCTGCATGTGTTGCGGCTGCTGAAGAAGTGGAAGGACCTGCATCGACTCGTGCTATCCTCTGATAGAACATAGCATGGGGTGAGGTCTTCCCATGAGTATAGAGACGGGTCCGGGACATGACGGTGTAGTTCTCAGCCATCTCCTCATATATGGCCCAGACCTGGTCTTCGCCTTTGGCAAAATAAGAACCCCACAAGAAGCATTCACAAGCCCCTACAACTCCGGTGTCAGCCCACAAAAGAAACTATGCACTAAGTTGGGCTTGGAGATGTCATGGTGTGGACACCGGTTAATGAGCTCTCGGAAGTGCCATGCCTCATGGAATTACTCATTGGGAAGAATGTAGAAGTTATTGATCAAGGTTCGAGCTGCATTCGTTCGACCGAGTGGATAGAACTTGGGCATAAACCGAATCATCTGAGGGGGGAGCTTGAAATCTCCCAGAATAACCGGAAGCTGAATCTAACAATGTGTCAGAGTCGCATCAGGGTTGTGCAACTCTCTCATCGGCATGGCTGGTCGGACTGGCTCCTCTGGTTGTCCTCCATCTCCTCCTCCTAGCTCTGATATCTCTCCACCATCTGGTCAGTTTGGCTCTCTACGGTCAGCTCACATCTGGGCCATCTCTCTGCGCATATCAGCCATGAAAGCTCCTTGGTCTCTGATCTGTCTCTGCATCGTCTCCAAGGAAGCTAACAGGGTGTTGTTGATGGCACCCTGGTCTAATACATATGTGGTGGTCTGGGGTTGCCCATCTGTACGCTCCTTGCTGATGGCCATATCTTGGGTCTCTACAAAGGCAAAGGACATGAATTCAGGTGCCATCAAATGAACAAATATCTGCTCCGGTCTCTGTTCGGGCACCTCGGAACTGGAAGAAGGGTGGTCGAAAGGGAACTGGGTGGAATCGAACTCGGGTTTGGAGAGCGGGTCTGGGCTCTCACGAACCAACCTAGATGAATGGGGCGGAGTGCTAGAAAGCGGTGCAGCCAAGGGCTGCCTAAGGGACCTTCGGCCCATCATCGACATCTGAAGAAAAGGCGGATGGGATCTGGAAACAAATAAGATCAGCAAACAAACCCCCAATTCACCTACTCAACACTGAGAGCTGATGACCATAAAGGTTCAGTCTTTTATCTTGTCAATTTTATTTATGTGAAAATTCAGTCTAGCAGGGCAATTAAGCGAGCTGGTAGGAACCCGGTGCTCTCAGGAGACTGGCCCAATCCCAAAGCTAGATCTTTCCTAGCCAGTTCAAGTTGTGGACCGTTTACCGGCTACCCGATCAACTCGCTCTGTTAAGGATATCACGTCCCACTTTACCGGATACCAGAGCGATCCTCACTAGAGAACGACTAACCCCAAGACCAGTAGTCTGATAAAAGTTCATGTATGATTATAGCCTAGTGTGTGGGTTGATGACCCGTGGGATGCAACTCGGGTTAAGGAATATCTAGGGTCGTTGCGACCCGAATCGCAAGGCGCAGTCAACAAGAAAAATCAGATCACTGCCGAAAGAAATCAAACGTGAAAAACAAGGCAAGCGGTCTTGCTAATTATTTAACCTAGTATAGCTACCAGGGTCGAACACAAGGAGCACGGAATGAAATCTACGAAGTAGTCAGGTAATCAAGAAAAAGAAGAAAGGAATTTTGGTGGATTTTAATTTTAAGTTTTTTTAATGATTTTCTAATAAGAAAAGGAATAAAGAAAAAGCAAAAAAGCAACACTCAAGCACTTATTTATAGGACCAAAATGACTCAAAAATTTCAAACAAAAAATTTTTATATTTTTAAAATATTCATATGTTTTCAGCAATTTCATAGTATTATTCTGATTTTATTTAGTTTTCTAAAAATGAAAGAAGGACAAAAACAGTAAGCAATGTACAACATGGATATAAAGGCAAATTAAAATTATTTAAAATGCTTATAAAATCCTAGCAATAATTTAATGTGAAACTATAAAATAAAATCTACCTACAGAAATTGAAAACATACTTTTTTTGATTTTTTATGATTTTTTAATGATTTTTATAAGGTTTTTAATTTTTTTCAATTTTTAGGAGTTTTATAAAAGACAACAGAACAAAAATCACACAGAAATTAAAACACAACAAAATTAACAAACACTAATTTTTTCTGAATTTTTATAAGTATTTTTATATTTTTAATTGATTTTTCAAAACAAACAGAGACACTTTATAAGGTTTTTGAATTTTAGAAAATATCAAATGTCAAAACATGCCACAAAAATTACCAAAACTTTTACACATTATCAGGAGCTAGGTGTCAAAATTTTGGAATTTTTGGAGTAATTTTGATATTTATTTGATTAAAAACTAGTCAGACAGATTACATGGACCAAAGTGCAATTATTTAAGGTTTCAGAATCAAACAGTAACAAGCAATAAAAGCCCAGGATAAAAGATTCAATTTTTCCACTAAAAATCGCACATGCTATAAATCAGCATTCATAGGGGTATATATGCAAATTTGAAAAACATGTATTCAATCAGTAATACAAGAAAAGTTCAAGACAAATATTGCAAATAACCCACTAAGCACGTGACCAGGCATGTGTATCTAAATAGGAAGGACTAAACTGCAAATATAAGAAACTACAAGGGCTGATATGCAGAAAGGTCCAACTGTAATTTTTAGTTTACAAACTAATGCATAAACCAAAATAAATGCAGGGTAAAAGATGCAATATACCCTCAGTGGCACAAAAGATGCGCTTGGGGGACAGATGTCAGCTGCTGGCAGGGGCTCGATCGTACGGCTCTGCTCCTCTGCAACGACCGATCTGACGGTCAGGGAATGTTCCCTACGGGTGGCGCATATGTGTCAGATGGCATCAGATCAACGGTCGAAAGGCTACAACGCTGGACGACTAAGATGGAATCGGGTACTCTGCTCCTCATCCAACAGCAACGGAAGGTGGTGGACGAACATGGCGCTGGTGAACTTCGATCTGCGATCGGGGCGAATCCGTCCAACCGATCAAACCTCCAATGGGTCGAACACCTTCGGGGAGGCACTCCGCGTCAAGTCGTGGGTCTGATCGCCTGCCAAATGGTCGGATGGATAGAACGGTGGAGCGGGGATCTGAGGCTCTTTACAGTCCCAGGGTACCTGCAATGTGAAGCTAAGACTCGGAGGCAAACTCCGGTCTGGGTTATTAGGGAAGAACACCAAAGAAGCGACTACGAATGGGTGTTGATCTCCGGCAGCATGTGACAGAGGGAGATCTGGGACATGATCTCGATGATTGATGATCGCGAAATCCACCTCTTTAATACCACAAGCTTTGAATGTTGTGGACTATTTTTTTACTTGGCAAGTTTACCAAGGTCGAACATAGGGAACGGAGATTTTTAGTTACGTGGTCTGTAATCAAATTAAATAACTAATTAATGATCGATTAATTTCCGTGTTGAGAAAATATACAATGCAACAAGATGCAAATGCAAGGAAATATACAGAGATGATTATGCTCAGGATCTGTGAAGTATAATATTCAAAACTCAATGAAATTTATCAAGTATTCCTCGAAAGATAATCATAGATCAAATAATATGAACATCCAGAAAGATCTATCAACCCCAAGTTGCAGGTAAAGATATTAATCAGTGAATATTCCTGCCAAAAATTTCATGTAAAAATGCTCTCAAAATTAATCATCGATAAGCCAAATAGAAAGTTGAATAATTGATCCTCGATTTAACCCTTGTAAAGATTTAAATTATTGATAATAATCATCAATGATCACAATGGGTCAATAAAATTGAACTCCTTGACCAACCTCCTGCAACAGATTTATCGTTAATTTTTCAAGCATCAATATGTCAAAAATTAACCTGCAAAAGTAAATGATGATCTTCAAATAATAATTGATAACAAACAACCTCAGATCTAATCATAAATGATGCTAAGTTGTATAGCACGGAATTAGCTTCGAAACGACATATTATATGCTAATATCGGAGTCCATATGACAAAGATATGATAAAATGAATTTCAGGGACTAAAATGTAATTAAAATATAGTTTTTCCTTCAAAAAGGTCCTTGGAAGGACTTATCTGCAATTTTGGAAAGTCGGAGGGCCTACTCTGTAATTTACCCCAGGTAGGGGCATTTCTGTAATTTATGAAAGTTGCAGGGGGTGTTTGCAATTTTCCCACAGCGCACGTGCTCTGCACGTGCGCCCAGGAGGCTCGGTGGTGGTACATGAGGCTCGGGTGGCCGAGCCTCTGGTTCGGGCCCGGACCTGGAGACTCGGGCGTCCGTGCCTTAGGTTCGGAGGGGGAAGCGGAGGCTCGGACCGAGGGTGAGGCTCGGATGGTCCGAGCCTCCACGCGGCGGCTTGTGGTGCTTTGGTGGACCCGAGCCTCGCGGTAGGGGCCGAGGCTCGGGCGGGGGACACGTGGAAGGATGACGACCGTTGGATCTAGGGCCTCGCCCGATCCAACGGCGGCAGGCACAGCGGCTGAGCGTCGATGGGCGCGGCGGAGGAGGGTGGTCGAGGCGGGGCCGCCTATGGCGGTGCTCAGCCGAGCGGTGGAGGCGGCGCGGAGGAGCCCAGCCTTAGGCGAGACACGCCCAAGGCGGAGCTTCGGCGGTCGGAGGCGAACGTCTGCGAGGCGGTGGAACGGCGGAGCGGTCGGCTGAGGCGTGGCGGAGAGGAAGGCCGGGGCTGAGGCGTTGCGGTGAACGGCACAGGCGGTGCTTGCGCGGGGTGGAGGTGTCGCGATGTTGGTCGAGGCGAGGCGGAGCCGCCGATGGCGAGGTCAACCTGCAGAGTTAAAGAAAAACAACAGGGGTGGGGGAGGGGGTTGGTCTCGGCATTTGCAAGGCCGGCGGAGGGTGCGAGGTGGCCGGCGAGCTGATGTGCAGCCGAGGGCGGAGAAGCGGAGGGCTGTACCTGGGGTACCTCAGGCGCCTCCGGCAACGGCAGCAGTCGGGGCTGCTGGATCACGCCGGCGGAGATGCTATCACCACTTCCGGAGCAATGGCGGATGGCTGGAGAGGAGGGAGGTGGCGGTGATTTATAGGATGACGGCGGCTAGGGGTTACGGTCGGGGATGGTAACAGCCGGAGGAGGTGACGATTAAGGCCGTGCATGGCAGCGGTTATTGGTGGAAGATGGAAACGGCCAGGGGGAAGGAGGCGGCTTGCAACGGCTGGAGGTGGAAGAAGGTCACGTGCGCAGCAAGTGACCTTGGGGGAGGGGGCGGCTGGAGAGAGAGAGCAAGTAGGGGTGCCACGTGGCACGCCCAGGGGCTGCCACGTGGCGCCCCCAAAAAAAATTTCAAAATTTAAGACAAAGAAAAATAGAAAAGAAGTAGCAGGAGACCTCGAATCGAAAAATTTTCTTCACGAAAGTTGTTCGTTTTGTCGAGATCTACAACTTTCGTGAAGGGTTCGGGAGCAAAAGAGGTCATCTGTGAGAAGTGATATTTTTGGTGGCTTTCCATGTGTACGAAAAACCGATTTTTGGAGTTTTGTAATTTTTTTTGATGGTTTTAAAGAGGATAAAAATTCTAGAAAAAATACGATAAAATATAAGAAAATTATTTACACATTAATCTAATTTTTTTGATTTTTTTAAAGGATAAGAAATTAAGAAAATAGAAGTCAGAATCACACGACTTTTGTACAGACTGACAACGGACACTCGGACTTGGTCAGTTTCTTTGATTTTAGTTTTTAATTGGATTTGAAGTTTTGCATTTCTTATTAAAACTTTCATCAAAGGACACAAATGAAAAAGAAATAAAATTAAAAGGGTTAAATATGCACATAAAAACTCAGGTCAAAATTGGCAAAAAGTTAAAATGCGCAAAAGAGGCCCAAAACCCATCTTTCACATATGAGCTCCAAATTTTATGAAATTGGTCTTGTTTTGAAGATATTTGAAAATGGAATACTTTAAAAGTGAGAGACCAAAATCAGACACTGTATGTGGGAGATATGCTCATTTTAGTCTGTCAAATGTGAAATTTGACTTTGGAATTATTTGACACTTATTGGGGTTAATAATTTTTTTGTATTTTTTATTTAATAAAGTTAGTAATATCTACACAATGGAGGTGGTTTCGGGTCAATCGGAGTTAGGAAGAATTAATTAAAAATAAGAGAAGTTAGTGGCTTTTTGGGCTAATTTACCCATGGGATTTTAAATGCAATTTATGCAATGATGAAATGCAAATATTATTTACACATGCATGATGGCTAATAATGCTCTATTATTGATTAATTACAAGTAGATGATGGAGGACAGAGCTTAAATGACCAATTTTAGCATGATGAATACGAGATTCATCATACCCCTATACTTAGACCATGCTCGTCCCCGAGCATGAATGAATGACTTAGTTGATTACATCCCTGACTGTGTAAGTGAATTTACAAGACTCAATTCATAGAAGACCCTTAATTTGAGTGATCCTAAAATTTCGTGCTCAGCCAAGCTTTAATCAAAAGGAACCCAACTTCTCTGATTTTCAGACTCTCTTTTTGTACATATAGTATAAAGATATGATTCTTAGTGTACTGCATTCATGAGAGTCAAGTCGAGACATCACCCAAAGTTCCAATCCAAGAGACTCTCCTCTAGACCTGACCCTCAACCCTAGGGAATAAGTATATTCTTACTTCAGTCAACCGTCTCATTAGTCTGTCAGACTTGAAAGTGTAGATGGACGGCCAGTTGATGGAGGGCATAGGATTGTGTCTGATTTTCTCTCTCTTTCATTGGAACAAGGTGACTCTCGAGTGCCTTATATTACTCAACACAAATATATTTTGTTGATCAATGTGTCCGTCAAGAGAATTTGGAGTCGTCTGCACTTGTTTTTCTGGGAGTACACCGGGGTGTGTCTCTTTTGAGTATCTAAGATACCTTCGACACCCAGACTTGTATCACTTACGATGCAGAGCCCTTTTATGGTGTCAGCCCGACTCCTTGGTCCTAATTAGCGTTTGGTCCAAGTGGACACTTTGAAAATTTTGGGAGCGCTTGCCATTGGTGGAAGCTCATTTGGAATTTGACTTTGGATGATAGAGCTTTTCTTTGACATTTATTTTTCTTTTCTTTTGTTGGCTAGCTCCACTGCTTTTACCAAAAGTTGGCGCACACTGATCAACAATTTTCATTAAGTTTCATCACACCCTGGCACATAGGTCAACATCAAAAAGATAGTATATGAACTTGTTCACATACTGGCTAGGTTCTTGCTGACACTCAGGTTTTCTGAAGCCTTCATTAACTTTATCCCATCCTCGAATATCATCAGATCGGGTCTAAACTCAAATCTCTAGTCCTAGTTCCTCAAGTGATATCTCAACTCATCTCATCAATCATGCAGTTGTGGGAGTGGTTGTGCTGATCATATTCTTTTTGAAGGTAGAGATGAAGAGTGCAATATAGCGCTCAAATCTTTCAAACTAGGGAAGTGTGGATAATTAAGTTAAAAACCCTAATGACTAAGGCAGGCTAACTCGGAATCTCAAGATCTCAGAAATCAAGTGTCCTCAAAAATCCTCAAGCCTTGAGTGATGGTGAATGTGTCAGGAATATATCGACCAAGGAATGCTTGAAATGCTTGATGAAATGCAAGACCATGAGTGATTTTTTTTTTGAAAAACATGTATTATACACACTACTTGTACCCATCCCCGGTGTTAGATAAAAACGATTAAAGTACGAGCTATGGATAAAGTAGATAAGATATATACAAATACACCCCCTATACTTAGAGTGTGCTATGTCCCCATGGTACAAAGTGAAATGTTGACATAGCTCGTACTAAATATTGAGAGATTAAAAACAAAAGAATAGAAGTGATGTATAAACAATGGATGCGGTCCCCCTATACTTAGGCTCAGGTCAGCCTAAGTATAATCGGTTAATTACAGATGGGGAACCGGGAAGAATTTCGGATGTACAAGAGAGTGTAGGTTCCGGAGAGGTGTGCTATCTGGGCAGATCAAATTTTTCATCAAAACCTATGCCCTGAGTGAAGGAGATCTGTTCAACTTGTACTAATTGCTCATTGGATTCGACAAAATGTTTAAGCAGCTGACCGTTGACTATAGATGTTTGCACGCTATCTGCGGTCTCTGAGATCTCAACACTCCCATTATTGTGTACCTCTTTTACAATGAAGGGTCCCGTCCATTTTGATTTCAATTTTCCTTGGAAAATTTTCAACTTTGCATTAAATAGCCAAATTTTCTGCCCTGGGACAAAGATCTTTGTTCGAATGTTCCTGTCATGCCATCTTTTTACTTTTTCTTTGTAGATGGTGCTGTTTTTGTAAGCATGATTTCGGATTTCAGACAGTTCATTCAAATTCATGTCTCGGTTCTTCTTTCCTTGGTGATTGTTCCAATTAATCTTTTTGATTGCCCATTCTGATTTATGGACGAGCTCTGCGGGCAAATGGCATGGTTTTCCATATACCATTCTAAACGGGGAGGTGCCCAATGGGGTCTTATAAGCCGTCCGGTAAGCCCACAGAACTTGGTCCAGGAGTTGGGACCAGTTCTTCCTGTCAGGGCGAACGAGCTTCTGTAAAACTCCTTTAACCTCCCTGTTTGACACCTCGGCCATGCCATTGGATTGTGGGTGGTAAGGAGTAGCGACACGGTGCTCGATGCCGTATTCCTTAGTCAACTTCTTCACCTCCCGGTTGACAAAGTGGCTTCCCCCATCAGATATTAAAACTTTTGGAATTCCAAACCTCTAAATAATATGATCTTTCAAAAACTTGCAAACAGTTTTGCTATCTGCAGCTCGAGTAGGGATAGCCTCCACCCATCTAGATAAATAATCTACCGCGAGAAGAATATATTCAAATCCTTGACTATTAGGGAATGGGCCCATAAAGTCAATGCCCCATGCATCGAATACGTCACAGATGATCACTGGTTGCATAGGCATGGCATCTTTGGAACCAATGGTTCCTCCCATTCTCTGACAGATGGGGCACGACCTCACAAAATTATAAGCATCCTTAAACAAGGTCGGCTAGTAAAATCCACATTGCTATATCTTCTCAGCGGTCCTCTTCCCAGAGTGATGTCCTCCCGCCTCCAAGGTGTGGCATATATTGAGGATACTTTGATATTCCTCTTGAGGAATACATCTTCACCATATGCAATCCTGTCCTTCAAAGAAAAGGAAAGGATCTTCCCAATGATAGTGTCTCGCTTCAGATATGAGTCGATCGATTTTATTTCTGGGCCAACCGTGAGGAACTTCATTGGTGACGAGATAATTCACCGTGTCTGCAT
The DNA here is from genome assembly GCA_037367405.1 of Ottelia alismoides. Lineage (NCBI taxonomy): Eukaryota > Viridiplantae > Streptophyta > Magnoliopsida > Alismatales > Hydrocharitaceae > Ottelia > Ottelia alismoides. The sequence goes on from JAZKJV010001705.1 coordinate 187,652, forward strand.
ACCAAGGGAGTGAGTCAATAGCAGAAATTGACTCGTCTGGGAAGGTTTCACGGATGGATTCAGATTCCGGAATTTTGTTTTGTTCAATTCGTGATAAATGATCAGCCACGACATTCTTCACGCCAGGTTTGTCCTTAATCTCCAAATCAAATTCTTGAAGTAGTAGAATCCATCTCAGAAGTCGTGCTTTTGCGTCCTTTTTGGCCATTAAATAACGAATGGCAGAATGGTCTGTGTAAACTGTCACCTTAGATCCTAGAAGTATTGATCGAAATTTTTCCAAGGCAAAAACCACAGCAAGCATTTCTTTTTTGGTCACAGTGTAATTTTTCTGAGAAGGGTCTAAAACTTTGCTTGCGTAGTGAATAGCATACGGGATTCCATCTTTTCGTTGTCCTAATATAGCCCCTACAGCGAAATCAGAGGCGTCTGTCATGATCTCGAAGGGAAGAGACCAGTTGGGAGCTTGTAGGACGGGAGTCTCAATGATCCTTCTCTTGAGTAATTCGAATGCTTCTAGACACTTATTATCTACCACGAATTCTGTGTCTTTCCCAAGAAGGTCTGTTAACGGTCGGGCAATTTTTGAAAAGTCTTTGATAAATCTCCTGTAAAATCCGACATGCCCTAGAAAAGACCGTACTTCTTTCACATTTGTGGGTGGCTCAAGCTTTTGATCACATCAACTTTGGCAGGGTCAACCTCCATTCCCTTCTTGGAGATGACATGCCCTAGTACAATGCCCTCTTTTACCATGAAATGGTTTTTTTTCCCAAGAGAGCACCAGATTCACTTCCCTACACTTTTGTAGGACTCGATCCAGGTGCGCTAGACAATCATCGAATGAATCACCATGGACCGAGAAGTCATCCATGAAGACTTCCAGGAAATCCCCGACCATGTCGGCAAAAATTGCAATCATGCACCGCTGAAAGGTGTCGGGGGCATTCAAAGACCAAAAGGCATTTGCTTGAATGCGTATGTGCCGAAGGGACATGTAAAAGTAGTCTTTTCCTGGTCCTCGGGGGCGATGGCTACTTGATTGTAACCCGAGTACCCATCTAAGAAACAGAAGTATTCTCTCCTTGCCAATCTCTCCAGGATTTGATCAATAAAAGGCAGCGGAAAGTGATCCTTCTTCATTGCGGTATTCAGGCGCCTGTAATCCACACAGACACGCCACGACGTAGGTACCCGTGTCGTAATATCTTCTCCCTCCTCATTGGTGATAATCTGGAGTCCTGACTTTTTCGGGACTACATGCAAAGGTGACACCCATTTGGAGTCGGAGATAGGATATATGAACCCAGCTTTACACCATTTTTCGATCTCAGTCTTAACCACTTCCCGTAAGTTTGGATTCAATCTACGTTGGCATTCACGGGAGGGTTTAGCATTATCTTCCAAGTAAATATGGTGTGAGCACAGGGATGGGTTAATCCCTGGAAGATCAGACAATCTCCAGCCTATAGCCTTGCGGTTTTTCTCCAAAACATTAAGCAGGCGGATCTCCTGCTCTTCGGTCAGTTGTGAGCTGATAATGACCGGAAATTATCCTTTTTGTCCTGCAAGGAAGGCATACTTAAGTGTAGGGGGAAATGGTTTGAGTTCAGGTAAGTCAATGATGTTTCTCGAATCTGGTTCTGTCTGTGATGTTTGTTTTTGTGATGTGGACGCTTGTAGTGTATCAATGTTGACCATCATCATGGTTGTATCAGGGATCGGATCGCTAATGATGGAATGAGGTGTGGCAATCGCCGCGTCCGATCTGTGTACCTTACTCAAGGATTGTCCATAAGGAGAATGGATTGACAGGTCTAGAGTGGCCTCTGAGTCTCCAAGAGTATAGATAGATGCATGGATGAGCTGGCAGACTAAGTCATCAACAATTTCCTCACCAGATGAGGTTGATTCTATCATAGCGGCTGGGTTTTGTCTCCAGGACCCAACTGTTGGTTCTGTAATTTCAGTCTCAGTTTCTGATTTTTCAGACTCGGTGCTCGACTCAGTGTCAGGTCTTTGGAACCTAGTTTGCTGCATTTTAAGTTCAACTTTTCCGAACTGGATTCTCCCGGATGTATAATCAAATATAGCTCCTGCGGTCCTAAGGAAGGGTCGCCCTAGTATCATCTGGGAATCTTTCCAATTTCTAGGGACATCCATGTCAAGAATTGTAAAATCCACTGGGTAGTTTTGTCCCTCTATGTTGATGACAATGTTTCGAATCTCGCCCCTAGGTCGCTTAGTTGATGTGTCTGCGAATTGAAGTACAACTGCAGATTGTTTAAGAGGACCTAGATTTAGATGCTCATATAGGGTTGTGGGCATGAGATTGATGGATGATCCATTATCTAATAATGTTCTTGCGAACTTGATTTCGTTGATGTAGCTAGTGACGAAGTGAGCACCCATGGCTCTTTTCTTTCTTGGCAGCTCATTTTTTATAAGACGAGATGTGGCTACTGAGAGTATGTGTTTCTTTGTTCGGCTAGGAGTTTGTTTGCTGGCCCTAGTTGGTGTGCATCTCACCTTAAGGTATTTTCGAAAAGCCGAGTCTCTTTCTATCATCTCGTCCAAGGACAGAGTGACCTGAATAATTTCTTTGCAGATGCGGGCCATCTCATCATCATTTTTTTGGTTTTGCATGTTTTTCTTCTTTCCTGTCGTAAGAGCACGGGGGAAAGGAATGGACTTCGTATGATCAAGAACATCACTTTTATTAAATGAGAAATTTTTACAGTACTCTGACTCGGACTAAAAACAGGGAAATTTGTGGTTAGAGGTTGGTGTCTTGGTGGCATATTTCTATCTGACTCAGACTCAGATTCTCCATTATATCCGGGCGGTGTGGGTGGGACTTGTTGTTCTTCCTCCTGTCTTCCTTTGTCAATTTCCCCAGGGTTGTGTGAATTGGTGGACACTGGGGCTATGTCTTCGTGTTCCTTCGCTTGATCAGGCATGGTTACGGTCCTTCCGCTCCTAAGAGATATATGATAAGAGTTATTATTTGAGGAGGGCTTAAGCTAAGGTATGGAATAGTCAGAGATTAATACCTGATTGTGTCCAAGGCTATTTGGGTTAGCCTGGACTTGGGCTGGAATCACGGTCTGGGGTGCAGTCACCTCATCTCTCCAACGAGAGAGTCGATTTATGTCGACTCTCATATCATGAAGCTCATCCAGCACTCGTTGGAGCTCTGGAGAGATAGCAGAAGAGGAGGACCCTTAGCACTGCCTGGCCTGAGGTCGCTGATACTGGCCTTGTTGGCTTTGGTGTTGGTTCTGTTGTGGCTGAGGTTGCGGGTTCTGATAACCCGTGCGATATTGCTGCCTCTGCTGTAGTTGAGGCTGGTAGGTGGGCTGGGCTTGCGGTGGACGAGGGTTTGAATTAGAGTTTTGGCCTGAGTGATTGACCGGTTCCAAATTGTACCAGACTTCGTTTATCTCCATGACTTGTGGAGGTTCCTCAAATCAGTCTGAGCGAAGGTTTCATCAGTTTGAGAGGACAAGACTTGGTCTCCACCCCAATGGCTATTTTCCCTACCCCTTGACCTTGAATGTAGTGAATTTGGTGTATGGGTGCGGGGGTGCAATCTTTGATACCCTATTAGCCAATTCCTCCATTTGTTTAGGCAATTTGGCTAATTTCTCCATATCAGATGATTTATGGATCTCATCCACCTTTTTATAAATCTGCTCAACCATAGTTAGCTTATCAGCCTATTATTCCCATGTCAGCATTGTGATCGGTCGTCAGATTATTCACCATCTTTTTGGAGCCGACTATGTAAGCCCGACTGGTGGTTTGTGCACGACTAGATTCAGCAAGTCCCCTCAAACACCCTGTAGACCGTGTCCTCGTGGCGCCCCATGTAGCTTCCTCCGCAGGATGCACTAACCAACCCTTGAGTCTCAGGGTTCAGCCCGCTCACAAGACTTTGGACCCAGCATCATTTTACTTATCCCGTGTCCTGGGCATTTCTGTACTAAGTCTGTGAATCTTTCCCAGGTTTCATGAAATGGTTCACTCGGGTGTTGGGTGAAACTCCTGAGCTTTATCCTCATTTGATTAATTCTACTAACTGGGTAGAATTTCTTTAAGAACAGAATCTTGAATGTGGCCCATGTCGTGACTATTTCCCCTAGATTTTTTAGCCAGTAAGACGCCTTATCAGTCAAGGCGAAGGGTACAGCTCTCAACCTTATGTAGTCCTGGCTAACCTTAGGGTGGCAGAGGTTAGCACAGACTAACTCGAAGTCGCGGAGGAAGATATATGGTTCTTCATGGTTATTTCCTCCGAACTTTGGCAATAGTGCAAGGAAATGCGGTTTGTGTTCGAACGCATCCTCAAGGGGGACAGGTCTCAACCAATTATAATCTTCATCTAATTCTGGGAGATACGTGTCTTCCATAGCAGCCTCGCCTTGTTGTATTATTGCCAACTGCGTCCTAAGTAGTTCATTGGTTTGTTCGGCAGCAGTTATCCTAGCCAAGAGGGCATGGATGGGGTCATTGTTGTTCTCATTGTCACCAGGGTTCTTCTTTGGAGGCATTGTGATTTACCTTCAGAAAGGAAGAGTTAAGTGTAAGTGCCGGAATTGAATGAGGTTTTTGATAAGGATAAGAGATTCCTTAGCAAAGGAGTGAAAATAATAAGACAAGGAGGATAGAGAGAATCTTTACGAGGAAGCAGACACAAAGCAAACACAAGCCAATTTTCAAATTCACCACTTAACACAGATGAAGGCACGTCAAGGTTCGTCCGCTTATCTTTTCAATTTTAATTTAATGACAAGACAATCTTGCAAATTAAGCGGAGCTGTTAGGAGCCGAAATATATCATAAAGACTGTCCCGAGTTCATACAACTAGTTACACCCACTTTCAGCCAGTATAGGTGTATGTACGGACCGTTTAAACGGCTACCCGTGTTACTTGAGGACGGTGCTTTCCGCGGTGTCCTCTAAACCACCTACTCTGCTAAGGGAAGTCGGACCGTAAACGGCTACCCGAGACCCTCACTGAAAATAGCTAATTGTTTTTAAAATCAGTAGTCTGAATGAAGTATTTCGGATTTTGGCTCTACCCTAAGGTGTGCGATCTTTGTCCTTAAATCAAACAATGAGTGGGTTTCTCTCCACCAAACAAAAGTTAATTTTAGGTCAGTTCATTTGCAGTCACCTTGATTAGCAGTCCCAATTTTAAATTAAGATTATCACTGTAGTTTATGTGAGCACAAGAATTCACGCCTAACGAGCAGTCCCAATTCTGTTAATTCCTAAGTTGTAAAACTCGAGGAGAGGAGAATCGAAAAAGCCAATGCAAGCGTAAATCAATGATGCATGCTTAAGAGAAGGACTTACAGTGAATCCTCGCGTTCTTCATGCGGGATGCAAGACAAGGAATTTAAAATTTACACTAAATGATATGCATAGATGAAAACGCCCTAAACAGATAGTTCTATCAGCGTGAAGAATTGAATTAAAATTTGGCTAATGTTGAACGATCTATAGTGCGTTTAATTAGTGAAAAAGTGTGGCCTAAAGATTACGAGCACAATCAATGATAAACAAGCAAGCGTATATGTGCCTAAGTCCTACGCCACTCAAGTCGGGTCCCAACCACACAGAAGGGGTTGAAATAGACCCGACACACCACAGGAATGTTCAGTCTTAATATTACAAGGGTTCAAAGAGATGTACCCTGAGAATATTGCATAAATTAAACCTATGCTAAGCTCTCTCTCACAAAATTAAAATTCGGTCTTCATAGCAGATCCTTGAATTAATATCGAAATCCAGCTCCCAGAAGTCTGCGAAGAGAGAATTTGCGGTTAGTAGCAGAAGTAAGAGAGAAATGCAAAATAAAATGCAGAAAAGAAAAAAAATTGGCACAAAAATCAATTTTCACAAAAATCAATTACTGAAATGATTTAAAACCCTAAAAATTCGCCGTTCCCCGGCAACGGTGCCATTTGATGATCGCAAAATCCACCTCTTTAATAGTCGATAATTGTAGTATAGGAGGCAGATTTCGGTCGTCAAAATACCACAAGCTTTGAATGTTGTGGACTATTTTTTTACTTGGCAAGTTTACCAAGGTCGAACACAGGGAACGGAGATTTTTAGTTACGTGGTCTGTAATCAAATTAAATAATTAATTAATGATCGATTAATTTCCGTGTTGAGAAAATATACAATGTAACAAGATGCAAATGCAAGGAAATATACAGAGATAATTATGCTCAGGATCTGTGAAGTATAATATTCAAAACTCAATGAAATTTATCAAGTATTCCTCGAAAGATAATCAGAGATCAAATAATATGACATCCAGAAAGATCTATCAACTCCAAGTTGCAGGTAAAGATATTAATCAGTGAATATTCCTGCCAAAAATTTCATGTAAAAATGCTCTCAAAATTAATCATCGATAAGCCAAATAGAAAGTTGAATAATTGATCCTCTATTTAACCCTTGTAAAGATTTAAATTATTGAGAATAATCATCAATGATCACAATGGGTCAATAAAATTGAACTCCTTGACCGAACTCCTGCAACAGATTTATCGTTAATTTTTCAAGCATCAATATGTCAAAAATTAACCTACAAAAGTAAATGATGATCTTCAAATAATAATTGATAACAAACACCCTCAGATCTGATCACAAAGGTTGCTAAGTTGTAGAGCACGGAATTAGCTTCGAAACGACATATTATATGCTAAAATCGGAGTCCATATGACAAAGATATGATAAAATGAATTTCAGGGACTAAAATGTAATTAAAATATAGTTTTTCCTTCAAAAAGGTCCCCTAGAAGGACTTATCTGCAATTTTGGAAAGTCGGAGGGCCTCCTCTGCAATTTACCCCAAGCGGGGAGTTTCTGTAATTTATGAAAGTTGCAGGGGGGAGTTTGCAATTTTACCACAGCGCACGTGCTCTGCACGTGCGCCCAGGAGGCTCGGTGGTGGTACCTGAGGCTCGGGTGGCCGAGCCTCTGGTTCGGGCCCGGACCTGGAGACTCGTGCGTCCGCGCCTTAGGTTCGGAAGGGGAAGCGGAGGCTCGACCGAGGGTGAGGCTCGGATGGTGCGAGCCTCCACGCGGCGGCTTGTGGTGCTTTGGTGGACCCGAGCCTCGCGGCTGGGGCCGAGGCTCGGGCGGGGGGACACGTGGAAGGATTACGGCCGTTGGATCTAGGGCCTCGCCCGATCCAACGGCGGCAGGCACAGCGGCTGAGCGTCGATGGGCGCGGCGGAGGAGGGTGGTCGAGGCGGGGTCGCCTATGGCGGTGCTCAGCCGAGCGGTGGAGGCGGCGCGGAGGAGCCCAGCCTTAGGCGACACACGCACAAGGCGGAGCTTCGTGTCGGAGGCGAACGGCGTGCGAGGCGGTGGAACGGCGGAGCGGTCGCGGCGGCATTGGCGGAGAGGAAGGCTGGGGCTGAGAGCGTTGCGGTGAACGGCGCAGGCGGTGCTTGCGCGGGGTGGAGGTGTCGCGATGTTGGTCGAGGCAAGGCGGAGCCGCCGATGGCGAGGTCAACCTGCAGAGTTAAGAAAAACAAAAAGGGGGGGGAGGGGTTGGCCTCGGCCTTTGCAAGCCGGCGGAGGGTGCGAGGTGGCCGGCGAGCTGCTGTGCAGCCGAGGGCGGAGAAGCGGAGGGTTGTACCTGGGATACCTCAGGCGCCTCAGGCAACGGCAGCAGTCGGGGCTGCTGGATCACGCCGGCGGAGATGCTGTCACCACTTCCGGAGAAATGGCGGATGGCTGGAGAGGAGGGAGGTGGCGGTGATTTATAGGATGACGGCAGCTGGGGGGTTACGGTCGAGGATGGTAACGGCCGGAGGAGGTGACGATTAAGGCCGTGCATGGCGGCGATTATTGGTGGAAGATGGAAACGGCCAGGGGGAAGGAGGCGGCTTGCAATGGCTGGAGGTGGAAGAAGGTCACGTGCGCAGCATGTGACCTTGGGGGAGGGGGCGGCTGGAGAGAGAGAGCAAGTGGGGTTGCCACGTGGCACGCCCAGGGGCTGCCACGTGGCGCCCCCAAAAAAATTTCAAAATTTAAGACAAAGAAAAATAGAAAAGAAGTAGCAGGAGACCTCGAATCGAAAAATTTTCTTCACAAAAGTTGTTCGTTTTGTCGAGATCTACAACTTTCGTGAAGGGTCCGGGAGCAAAAGAGGTCATCTGTGAGAAGTGGTATTTTTGGTGGCTTTCCATGTGTATGAAAAACCGATTTTTGGAGTTTTGTAATTTTTTTGATGGTTTTAAAGAGGATAAAAATTCTAGAAAAAATACGATAAAATATAAGAAAATTATTTACACATTAATCTAATTTTTATGGTTTTTTTAAAGGATAAGAAATTAGGAAAATAGAAGTCAGAATCACACGACTTTTGTACAGACTGACAACGGACACTCGGACTTGGTCAGTTTCTTTGATTTTAGTTTTTAATTGGATTTGAAGTTTTGCATTTCTTATTAAAATTTTCATCAAAGGACACAAATGAAAAAGAAATAAAATTAAAAGGGTTAAATATGCACATAAAAACTCAGGTCAAAATTGGCAAAAAGTTAAAATGCGCAAAAGAGGCCCAAAACCCATCTTTCACATATGAGCTTCGAATTTTATGAAATTGGTCTTGTTTTGAAGGTATTTGAAAATGGAATGCTTTAAAAGTGAGTAGACCAAAATCGGACACTGTATGTGGGAGATATGCTCATTTTAGTCTGTCAGATGTGAAATTTGACTTTGGAATTATTTGACACTTATTGGGGTTAATAATTTTTTTGTATTTTTTATTTAATAAAGTTAGTAATATCTGCACAATGGAGGTAGTTTCGGGTCAATCGGAGTTAGGAAGAATTAATTAAAAATAAGAGAAGTTAGCGGCTTTTTGGGCTAATTTACACATGGGATTTTAAATGCAATTTATGCATGATGAAATGCAAATATTATTTACACATGCATGATGGCTAATAATGCTCTATTATTGATTAATTACAAGTAGATGATGGAGGACAGAGCTTAAATGACCAATTTTAGCATGATGAATACGAGATTCATCAGTGATGCAAGCTAAGATCAGTGTGGTCAGATTGTGTGGGAAGGTGTAGGGCGAGCATGCAGAGGGATCTGAATGGATGGGTGAGGGTGACAGAGTTCCGACCGGCTGGTCGGAGTTGGTGAAGCACATGCGGTGCACAGATGAAAGATTTGAACAAATGATGAGCTAGGAAGGACTAAGAGGGTACCTGAAGGTCCGAATACAATCATAAGCTCCAGGCGGAGATGAACAACAGGGTTATTGCCTCGACCACGCTGCGGCGGGCGAAGGAGGCTTCTCACGACGGTTCTCCAGCTACAAAGGGTGAGCTTCGGCTACACGGCACCAAATCGACCATCGAAGGTGTCCTCCGACGGCTGTCACTACGAGGAAGGATTCTAGGGTATCGAGAAGGGGTGCGGCGTGAGCTAGGGACCTGGGGAGGCGAATGAGCAAATTTATAGAAGTCCCAGCTGGCTGGAAGAATCGGGTAGAAGTGCACAAACCGAGGGTCGAATCCCTAAAGATATCGACGGGCGAGGAACGTGGATCTCCCATCAGTAATCGGAGCCTCAAAGTGAAGGAAATGGTGATCGGATCGGGTCTAAGAAATTTGGCAAAAAGTGAGCAAAAATCGGATCCGAACGAAAGAGAGTCTAGGGGGTAGTTGACCGGAGTCAACAATCCTCCCTAGACTAATCAGGTGAGGCGGAGGAAAACGACAAAACTGGCTAAAGGACAAAATAGCAGGGAAATTCAGAAATAATTAGATAAAAAATAATAAATAAGTTTATAACAAAAAAAATAAAATGAAAATTGTTTATAGTTTTCAAGGGATTTTTATATGATTTTTATTTATTTTTATGAAAAATAAATTATTCTATATATACAGTGTATTGTATTATATACATGTATAAAATACATATGTATTTTGTACATTTATTTTTAATTTGTTATTTTTACACATATACCCCAATTTTATATTTTATTTATTTACAACATAATTTTTGGAATATATAACAATTTTTGTTTTATTTTTATTATTTATTTACAAGTATAAAATAAATAGGGAAGGAGACAAATATACATGTATTATATACAAGTGAGAGAGAGAATTTTATTCTATTTTATTTTATTTTTAGAAATATATACAAGAAAGTAAGAACATAGTTTTATATTTATTTTGTAAAAATAAATTATGTAGACATGTGATACATATATATAAGGTGGAGTGGCCCTATCTCTCTCTACCTATTTTATTTGGCGATCAGGCCAATGCTTGGCCCTCTCTTGGGGTTTGGGTCACTCAGTATTTATTCTAAATACTTCCTTCTTTTTCTTTATTCTTTTTCTTTTATTCTTTATTCTTTTATTTTTGCACAAATACATGCTAATTATGAGATATTAACACATGCATGCTTATTGCTAAGTTATTATATTTAGACTTATTTACATGATGCTTTACCAAGATAATTAGCTAAAATAAAGGAATAAAGAGTGATAAATGAGGATTCATCACCCTCCTATACTTTACCTTTACTAGTCCCTTAGCAAACACTTATTTGAAAAAGAAGTGAAAAGAAAAAAGAAAAGAAAAAGAAGGAGAATAAAGATTGATTATTAAACTTGTCTTCATTAAATTAAAATATGGAGCTCAGTCAAACCTTTGGATTATTAGTTTGTCGGAACCTTATTTGGACTTAGGTTTAAAACTCAACAGCCTCTAAGTTCCACCAATCTATGGTCAGGACACCTCAATAATCCAGATTAGAACAAGTCTACATACACAAACTCTAATGACCATGAATCTTTTCTTGTACGATATAAGTGATGTGTAGCTCCCCACCTCAGAAATGGCAAAGTAACAACCCTCCTCAACAAGGTAACTCTAATGCCCTAGTCTGGCAGCGCTTTTCTCGAGGAGAGGGGTATTCCCTTCTAAGTTCAAGGGCAACCGGCTCAAGAAGAGGAGGAAGAAGAGAATGGACCATGACCAGTGTAGCTCTGTATCCTAGGGAGCCCAATTAGTGAAGCTAAGTCTCCCTACCCCAAGCTTCATGAGATGAGAATGGGTAACATAATCTTTGCTTTATTTGGCTATATACACTCCAGTGGGTATTCCATTTTCTATCAGACCCACCACTTTTGTGGAGTTTTTCTTTTTTTTTCACATTTTTTTTGATGTGCATATGTACAAAATATCTACATGGTGCAACATATATACATAAGGAGTTTTTCCTCTTGAGTCAGTAGACTATCCCTCTTTTGAAGCATTATTGCAACCCACAACTCCTGTCTTTAGACCTCAATGCCGCCAGACCAAGTTGATACGTACTTCCTTCACTAAAAGAAGACAAGAGGTTCCGCCTAGAAGTACTACTCTCGTATGCTACCCCAAGCCAAAGAAGATTGGCTCCTCGCCACCTCATCCGTAGAGAGCTATGTGTAAGGTGCTGGTGCAAGTAAATCCATTGTCTATGAGAGTCATGTGTGTGTTATTAAGTGTTTTACTTACGCTCATCAAGATGATATGTGACCATAGCCTAGTAGACTCAAAGATATAAGTCACTAAAGGACCTGAAAAGTCTTAAACCTACGACCTATAAGGTTCCTCTGAGAATTAGGTGGATTAAGGTCTTAACCAAGCTCCATTTTCTAATTTAATTCCAGGCTAGTTTAACTGTCAACTATGATTCGGAAAAACTGTACAAGTATATACAAAAATCTTTTCATGCAAATTTTTGAAAATGTGCAAAATTTTTGAAAAATGTTTGAATGAATGAATGCATGGATGCAGAACTTTTGCAAACTATTTACACACATTTACACACGGGTTTTTGCAAACTTTTATTTTTCAAACATTTTACCAAAATTTTGTACTATATACATAATTTTGATATCAAAATATTTGCAAACTTTTTGCACATAAAACATTTTTACAAACATTGTACAAAAATATTTTTTATAAATAGTTATGTATGTGCAAGAAAGAATTTTTATACAAGAAACATTTTTAAATTTTTTATGGTTTTTAGATAAAGGATTTTAGCCATTTTATTTATTAACACACTCACACAAAGTACGAGTTATGGCTAAAGTATATATGATATATATACGACACCTCCCTATACTTAGCTCGAACGGTGTCCTCAGAGTGAATCGAGAGCGATGAAGAAGATATAACTCATGCTTAGTATAGGGAAGTGAAAAGGAATGCTATACTACAACGACGAATCAAAGAATAGAATGAAAGGATCTTGGTGTTTCCCCCTATACTTAGGATCAAGTAATCCTAAGTATAGCAGATTGTACGTAAAGGGAAATCCGAGTGACAGAATGTACAAGGTAAGCAATGACTCATCTTGTCCGCTCATATACTTAGGGTGACAGATCCCTAAGTATAGAAATATGAACATAGTGGAGGACAAGTGAGGGAATAGCATAAATTAAGACAAATATATATAAGATGAAAGGAACGACATTACTCCCCCAATACTTAAGGTGAAGGATCCTTAAGTATAGGCATCGACAAGAGTAATGAAACAGAACAAAAAGGATCAGCTCGGTGTCTATACCCCCTTATACTTAGGACAAGGTACATCCTAAGTATAGCAAAAATAATTCTAAACGAGACCTGGGATGTAAAACAAAAACGGAAGAAACAATGAGCAAATCAAGACGGAACATGTATTTACAAAATGGACAATGTTGAGGTGCCTCTCAACAAGCGCTAGGTTTTACGCCCCTAGCTGGGCGCAAAGGCTAGGACAACGAAGTATCAAGGTTCAGGACGACATCTGTAAGACGAATGTCGTACTTTCGTCGTAGTCGTGGTAGATGAACAACGACGAAGTCAATAACGTGAATGAAGACACTCAAGTAGGCAATCAGGCGGGGTGTCTTCTACCGTGCAAGGGTATGGGAAGATGACATCGTAATCCGGTAGCACAAAAGAACTCCTCGGCTCAAGACTAGATTTGAGTGGAATGGTAGAGCCAAAGAAGTCAAACGTGGAGAAAGAAGGATCAGTCATGGAATCCTCCACGTTAATCATCGTATCAGAGAGATATGGGAGATCTAGATCCAGAGACTCACTAAAAGAACCAATATCCGATGCATATAATGAAATATAAGAAATATCATCGAATATATCAACGACCGACCCATCCTCGCGAGGGTTGTCGAGGTGAGAGAATTCAAACTCAGCATGATCAGAAGTTTCAGAAGACTCGGTTTCATGATCCGACAGATTGGATGCACATCCACGAAGTGAAACTGAGTACACAAAGCATGCAACATCCTCCCGCAGATAACCCTCGGGGAGTAATGCAGAATCATCGATAATGAAATAGGAATCAGAGTCTAACTGGGAATCTGTGCAACTGTCAAGCACCCACTCCTCGCACCAAAATGTGTCATCAACTGAAATATGCCTCTGAACAATCTGGAAGCAAGAAATGGTACTGGTCAACAATGCGGAAGCTGTCGATGTGGCTAAAACTGAACCTCGATCTATGGCAATGCTGGACAACATCTGGTCCTCAAAGAATGTATCAATCTCATCGAACTGGAGGACACAAGGCTCAAATATGGGACTATCTATATCTGGCATCTCAAAGTGGTGTCCCTCCTCAAGCTTTGGCTGCTGGGCTGAATCAGGATGTCCGTCTGAATCAGAGAAGTACCTCTACAGTGTAGAAGCTGAGTAAGCTGGGAATAGAAACTAAAACGGCTGGACTGACGACTGTAGCAGCGTGGGCTCATCCATCTCTTGGAATATCGGATGATCTGATATCCAAGACTCGTCAACTGAAAAGTACAGGACTGACTCAGACTCTGGATAGAAGACCAACAGGAACTCGATCAATCTCTGGTTCTGAGCATCCACGGTGGCAGTCATCTCCTCTATTGTATGTACTGCAGCAGAATCCATGTCCTCGATATGGTGTGTAGTAGTTATGTCCACATAAAGTGTGGCACACCTAACTGGTACTGCATCAACCTCGTATGCTGTCCCGACTAATGCATCTCGTGAAAATGGGATGTCTGAAAGTGTTGTTGAGATGGTCGTAAGAAGATCAATATCAGAACTGTGGTTTGAACCACCATACGAGGTAACTACCAGTGCAATCTGCTCAACGGTCATCCACCTTATGGAGATCTCAACAAGGCCTATCATCGAAAATCCATGATCCGGAAATCTCCTCAAGAGGTCAAGAAACCTCAGCCACGAATCATGCAATGGCTCCTGAGGGTCTACTGAAAAATTCATGATGAAAGACCGCATCATATCTGCTCTATTCTAGGGATAAAATCTCTGTAGAAACTCTAAGCGTAACCCTCCCCACGTAGCGAATTTCCTTCCCAATCGTTTGTGCCATCTCATGGCTATGTCCTGGAGTGAAAATGGGAAGGTCTTCATCATCTGCTCCTCAGAAGTGATATCCGAATATATGTGGGTCACACAGAACTCCTCAAACTCAGACAAATGAAGATATGGCTCCTCGTGCACTTCCCCTGAAAATTTCGGCAGTCTCTGAATGAACTCCACATCCAGAATGAAGGGACTAAATGTAGAAGCTGACGGGACTTCCTGATCGGTATGCTCATTCGTCATCCTGGCATAGGAGGTATCTGAAACTCGCATCTCCTCAATGTGATCACCTATGGAGTGCACTTTCATCCCACTATTGATATTGCTCGATTCTCGTATCCGGTCAGTCTGATCTCTGTAGGCGTTCAGCACAGCATGCCCACAAGAATGATGGAATAGAGAATGAGAAAATGGGAGGTCAGTCGGAGTTCCGACCTCCCATGAGAGTGGACTGGAATGATGGGAATAGGATGTGAAGAAGCTGCGAGAATCAACAAGAAAGGAGGGTGACCCACTATCCAGGATAGACAGGGAGAAGAAAAATGAAGGGAGGGTGGGAGGGGGAAAGATAGATAGCTGGAGGGGAGACAAGAACTGGGAGGGAGATAGATGGAGGAGAAGAAGGCAGATGGGATTTGGAAACACACACGATCAGGAAAAACAAACCCCCAATTCTCCTATTCTCGTTGAGCTGATGATCGTAGTGGTTCGGTCTTTTATCTTGTCGATTTTATTTAGGTGATCAATCAGTCTATCAGAGCGATTAAGTTAGTTGTTAGGAATCCAACACTCTCAGGAGACTGTCCTGATCACAAGGCTAGATCTTTCCCATTGCGGACCATTTACCAGCTACCTGATCAACTCGCTCTGTTAAGGATATCGTGACCCGCTTTACCGGAAACCAGAGCGATCCTCACTGGAGAACGACTAACCCGAAACCAGTAGTCTGAAAAGAGGTCGGATATGGCTCTAGCCTAATGTGCGGGTCACTCTCTCGCTCATCCAAACCAGACAATGAGGGGATTGCTCTCCCAAGACAAATTTTTCAGTGAGGTATCTTTTAAGGTCAAGTGTGTTTAGCAGTCCCAATTTTATGGTTTTTCTTTTTTTAGATATTTTTCAAGCAAGCAACGCCTAATAAATTTTCTGATTCTCCTGATTATTTTAAGTCCAAAAATAGGGGTAGAAGTCAAAAAAGTCGATGCACGGTCAAACACTATGTTGCATGCAAAATCAGAAATGCGTACATGATGCCAACACTCTAAATGCAGGGTGATCCACGCATAAAATAAAGACAGGAATAAAACTACCTATATGATGCAAGAAGAAATCGTCCTGAGACAGAAAATTTCTACTCGAGAAGAACAATAGCTAATAGGTCAACGAGAGAGGTCGGGATCAGGTCTCTGATGTCTATCAGTGTCCGCCACAACGGATCTTGCTAGCGCTGTATACGACCTCTAACGGCACATGACCCCTCGGTGACCAAATTAGCTTTTTCCTTTGTGAGTTAATTAATTAGGTCCACGTAGCGATCTATAGGTGCAAGCAAGCAATTAGGGCTGGGTTCTTAATCAATTATGTCACAGTCAATAAAAATCCTAAGTCTAGGGGCAAAAATCTTCGAAATCAAAAATAAAAGAAAATGCGACGAAAACAAAACCGGCGTAAAAACCGCGGTGAGATCCCCCGAGCACATCGGTGCTCGGTGAAATAGACCCTGATAATAGGCCAAGTCCAAGTCTGAGTCATGTATTATTACAATAATAATGGAAATGAAAATAAGACTAAAGCTAAAACTGTAATCCCTCCAAGGATTTTGCTCCTACTCTCCTATGCTCTCTTGTGGCTCGATGCAGAAACGATCCACCTCCGCTTTGCTCGGGTGCCTCGGCGCTCCTAAGAAAGTCGCCCTTGCTCGTCAGGCCCTTGCAAGAAAGAGAGAACAGAATTGGTCAGATCTCAGTTACAAAAATAAAAATAAAAGAAAATAAATAAAAATGAAAACAAAGAAATAAAACAAAAATAAAAACAAGAATAACAAGCACAAAAAAGAAAAAAAGAGAATCAAATAAAAAGAAGCCGAAAATAGAAACAAAATCAAAAATAGAAAACCGACTACTAAGCCATGCCCCCCGACAACGGTGCCATTTTGATGACCTGCGGGATGCAACTCGGGTTAAGGAATATCTAGGGTCATTGCAACCCGAACCGCAAGGCGCAGTCAATAAGAAAAATCAGACCACCAATGAAAGAAATCAAACATGAAAAACAAAGAAAGAGGTCATGCTAATTATTTAACTTGGTATAGCTACCAGGGTCGAACACAAGGAGCACGGAATGAAATCTACGAAGTAGTCAGATAATCAAGAAAATGAAGAAAGGAATTTTGGTGGATTTTAATTTTTAAAATTTTTTATGATTTTCTAATAAGAAAAGGAATAAAGAAAAAGCAAAAAAGCAACACTCAAGCACTTACTTAAAGGACCAAAATGACTCAAATATTTTAAACAAAAATATTTTTATATTTTTAAAATATTCAGATGTTTTTGGGAATTTTATAGTATTTTTCTGAATTTTATTTAATTTTCTAAAAATGAAAGAAGGCAAAAACAGTAAGCAATGTGCAGCCTGGATATAAAGGCAAATTAAAAGTATTTAAATGCCTATAAAATCCTAGTAGCAATTTTGTGAAATTATAAAATAAAATCTACCCATAGAAAATAAAAACACATTTTTTTATTTTTATGAATTTTTATTGATTTTTATAAGGTTTTTTATTTTTTTTCACTTTTTAGGAGTTTTATAAAAGATAACGGAACAAAAATCACTTTGAAATTAAAACACGACAAAATAAACTCATACTATTTTTTTGGAATTTTTAAAAGTATTTTTATATTTTAATTGATTTTTCAAAACAAACAGAGACACTTTTTAAGGTTTTTGAATTTTATAAAATATCAAATGCAATCAAAACATGCCACAGAAATTACCAAAAATCCTACACAGTAGCAGGATCAACGTGTCAAAATTTTGGAATTTTTGGAGTAAGTTTGATATTTATTTGATTAAAAACAAGTCACACATATTACAGGGACCAAAATGCAATTACTTATGGTTCTAAGATCAAACAATAACAAGCAATAAAAGCCTAGGATAAAAGATGCAATTTGTCCACTAAAAACAACACATGTTATAAATCAGCGTTCACAGGGGTATATATGCAAATTTGAAAAACATGTATTCAATCAGTAACACAAGAAAAGTTCAAGACAAATATTGCGAATAACCCAGTAAGCATGCGACCAAGCATGTGTATCTAAACAGGAAGGACTAAACTGCAATTATAAGAAACTACAAGGGTTGATGTGCAAAAAGGTCCAACTATAATTTTTAGTTTACAAACTAAAACATAAACCAAAATAAATGCAGGGTAAAAGATGCAATACCCTCGGTGGCACGTGAGAGGCGTGTGGGGACAGATGTCAGCTGCTAGCTCGATCGTGCAGCTCTACTCCTCTACAACCACCGATCTGACGGTTAGGGAATGTTCCCTATGGGTGGCGCAGATGTGTCAGATGGTGTCAGATCAACGGTTGAAAGGATGCAACACTGGACGGCTCAGATGGAATCTGGTACTCTGCTCCTCATCCAACAGCAACGGAAGGTGGTGGACGAACAGGGCGCTGGTGAACTTCGATCTGGGATCGGGGTGAATCCGTCCGGCTGATCAGACCTCCAATGGGTCGAACACCTCTGGGAGGCACTCTGCTTCGAGTCGTGGGATCTGATCTCCCGGCGAACGGTCGGATGGACAGAACGGTGGAGCGGGGGTATGGGGTAGCTCCGCTGTGAAACTAGGAAGCAGATAAGGCTCTTGGCACCCCCAGGGTACCTGCAATGCGAAGCTAAGACTCTGAGGCAAACTCCGGTCTGGGTTATTAGGGAAGAACACCAAAGAAGCGACGACGAATGGGTGTCGATCTCCGGTGGCACATGACAGAGGGAGATATGGGACCTGATCTCGACGTACAAGCTGAGATCAGGGTGATCAGATTACGTGGGAAGGTGTAGGACGAGCATGCGTAGGGATCTGAACGGATGGGTGAGGGTGACAGAGCTCCGATCGGCTCGTCGGAACTAGCGGAGCACAAGCGACGCACAGATGAAAGATTTGAACAAATGACGAGCTAGAAAGGACTAAAAGGGTACTTGAAGGTCCGAATACAGTCCTAAGCTCCAGACGGAGATGAACGGCGGGGTTATTGCCTCGACCACGCTGTGGCGGGCGAAGGAGGCTTCTCGTGGCGGTTCTCCGACCACGAATGGTGAGCTTTGGCTACACGGCAGCAAATCGATCACCGAAGGTGTCCTCCAATGGTTGTCACTATGAGGAAGGATTCTAGGGTATCAAGAAGGGGTGCGGTGTGACCTAGGGACTCGGGAGGCGAATGAGCGAATTTATAGAAATCCCAAGTGGCTAGAAGAATCGGGTAGAAGCACGCGAACCGAGGGTCAAATCCCTAGTGATATCGACAGGCGAGGATCATGGATCTCCCCTCAATAATCGGAGCCTCGAAATGAAGGAAATGACGATCGGATCGGGTTTACGAAATTTGGCAAAAAGTGAGCAAAAACAGGATCCGAACGAAAGAGAGTCTAGGGGGGTAGTTGACTAGAGTCAACAATCCTCCCTAGACCAATCTGGTGAGGCGGGTGAAAATGACAAAACTGGCTAAAGGACAAAATATCAGGGAAATTCAAAATAATTAGATAAAAAAATAAGTTTATATTAATAAATAAATAAAATGAAAAATTTTTACTAGTTTTCAATGGATTTTTCTATATTTTTATTTATTTTTATGAAAAATAAATTATTCTATATACAGTGTATTGTATTATATACATGTATAAAATACTTATGTATTTTGTACATTTATTTTAATTTGTTATTTTTACACAAATACCCTAAATTTATATTTTATTTATTTACAACATAATTTTTGGAATATAAAACAATTTTTGTTTTATTTTTATTATCTATTTACAAGTTTAAAATAAATAAGGAGACAAATATACATGTATTATGTACAAGTGAGAGAGAGAATTTTATTCTATTTTATTTTATTTTTCTTGTTTTTATTTTATTTTTATAAATATATACGAGGAAGTAAGAACATATTTTTGTATTTATTTTTGTAAAAATAAAGTATGTACACATATGATGCGTATATATAAGGTGGAGTGGCCATATCCCTCTCTACCTATTTTATTTGGCGATCAGGCCAATGCTTGGCCCTCTCTTAGGGTTTGGATCACTCAGTATTTATTCTAAATACTTCCTTCTTTTTCTTTTATTCTTTATTCTTTTATTTTTGCACAAATACATGCAAATTATGAGATATTAACACATGCATGCTTATTGTTAAGTTATTATATTTACACTTATTTACATGATGCTTTGCCAAGATAATTAGCTAAAATAAAAGAATAAAGACTGATGAATGAGGATTTATGATGGGTCACTCTCTCACGCAAGCAAACTAGACAATGAGGGGATTGCTCTCCCAAGACATATTTTTAAGTCGAGTGTCATTTAGGGTCAGGTTTGTTTAGCAGTCCCAATTTTATGATTATCACTTTCTAGGTATTTTTCAATAAACAAACAAATGCCTGATGAATTTTTTGATCTCTTGATTATTTGAAGTCCAAAAACGGGGGGAGAAGTCGAAAAAGTCGATGCACAATCAAACACAATGATGTATGCAAAGTAAAAGATGTGTAGATATCGCCAGCACTCTACATGCAGGGTGATTCGTGCATAAATTAAAAGACAAAAATAAAACTATCCTATATGATGCAAGAAGAAAACGGTGTTAGATGAGCAATTTCTACACGTGAAGAATTTTAGTTAACTGGTCAGAGAGAGAGGTCTGAGTCCGAGCTCTGATGCCGATCGATGTCCATCAAAACTGATCTTGCACGTGTTGTATACGGCCTCTAGCGGCACGTAACCTCTCTAGCAACCAAGTCAACTTTTTATTAAGGTCAATTTACGAACTATAGGTGCAGGCAAATAATTATGGGTTGGGCCTTAATTAATTAGGTCATAGTCAAAGAAATCCCTAAATCTAAGGGCCAAATTCTTTGAGAATCAAAATAAAAATAAAAGGTGAGAAATCAAAACCGGCGAAAACAACGGTGAGGTCGCTTGAGCACACTAGTGCTCAGCGAAACAGACCCCGATATAGCTAATTGTCCAAAAATGTCCAAGGTCCCTGTATTATTACAATAATAATAAAATGTGCTGAAAAGAAGCTAACTACTATATCATATATAACGGTGCTCCTCATGTCCTCCTGCTTCTCTTCAGGCGTGGGTCCTCCATCCAAAAGTCGCAAACTCCTTGGGCGGTCCCCTCGCACAAAAAAAAACAGAAATAAGTCAGAAAAACAATTATAACAGATAGAGGGAAAAATGAATAAAAAGAAAGCAAATAGAAAAAGAAAGAAAACTGAAAACCGACTACTAAGTCATGCTCCCCGACAATGACGCCATTCTGGTGAGCGCTCAGGCGATCGAGGCTAGGTGATATCAAAGATCGTTGCGACCTCAACCACCCGAGCCGATCTCAACAAGAAATATAAGACCACAAATAAAACATTAAAATCGAATGTAGCAGTCTCCGCTATTTATTTAACATGGTATAGTGATCAGGGTCGAACACAAGGAGAACGAGCGAAGCCTACGAAGTAGTCGAGAAATCAGAGAAGAAAAGGCATCTTTTTGGTGATTTTTAATTTGCAAATTTTATATATTTTTTTTATTTTCTAATTAAGAAAGTAAATAAAAGGATAACGAAAACTAAACTTCAACAAATTTTATTATGACAAAAAATTCTCTAAAATTCGAAATAAAAATATTTTCAAAATATACAAGTGTTTTTAACATTTTTCTAAGGTTTTTCTGATTTTTATATAATTTTATAAAAATTAGATAAAGTCAAAATAACAAAATAGTGTACAACTTGGACTAGAAGGCAATTTAAAATATCTAAAGTTCCCCAAACATCGTGGTTGTAATTTTATGTTAAAATAGATGACAATATCTGACTACAGAAATTGAAAACTCGTTTTTTTTGTAGAATTTTTAATGATTTTTATAATATTTTTGGTCTTTTATAATTTTTAGGGGTTTTATAAAGGATCCTGGAACAAAAATAGTACTGAAATTAAAAGAAACCAAAACAAACACAAAAGATTTTTTATAGAATTTTTAGAGGTATTTTTATATTTTTTATATATTTTTTAAAACAGACAGACACTTTTTTATGGTTTTTTATTTTTAGAAAATATCATATAAAATCAAATTGTGTCACAAAAAATTACCAAAAATATTACACATTAGCAGGCGCTAATGGTAATTTTTAGAGTAAATTTGATAATTATTTGATTTAAAACAAAGCACACAAGTTATAGGGACCTACTTGCAAATATTCTGAGTTTCCATACTAAGAAATAACATGCACATAAAGTTTAGGGATGTCAGTGCAAAATTCCTACAAAATTCACACACATGTCAATTAACCACGTGCAGGGGTATAAATGCAAATACATATAACTTTTCATTCAAATCAGAACCTCTAAAAGAGTCCATGATATAAGATGCAAAAACACCACATGGCACATGATCGTGCGCGTGTATTCAAACTGGGAGGACTAAAGTACAAATATCAAAAACATTAGGGACTAATATGCAAATAGTCTGAACTACAACTTTATTTAACAAACTAAAAGATAAAACATAAAAAATGCAGGGAAGAAAGTGCAATATACCCTTGTAGGCGCATGCGGTGAGCGGGAGGGACACGTGGTGGCCGCTGGCTGCGCGTGGACGTGCGACTCAGATGTGGCAGGTGTCAGATCTGACGCCTCAAGAGTTGTTGAGGATGTGGGGCACAGATTCGTCAGAGGTCGGATCTAACGGTCCAGAAGGCTGTTGCGGTCAACGGTGTGGATATGATCTGGATGAATGGGA
This sequence comes from Ottelia alismoides, assembly GCA_037367405.1. Taxonomy (NCBI): domain Eukaryota; kingdom Viridiplantae; phylum Streptophyta; class Magnoliopsida; order Alismatales; family Hydrocharitaceae; genus Ottelia; species Ottelia alismoides. Next base: position 210,110 of record JAZKJV010001705.1, read on the forward strand.
CCAATCCGACGGTGCTGAAGACGCCTGGAAGAACAGGGCCGAGATGAACTTCACCAGAGACAAGGAGGTTATCCTTAGCTCTGATGATCGATCGGAAGATCAGGAATGATCGTGGAGGTCCTCTGCATCAATTAAATGGGTCCGATGGAGGAGCCAACGGTCGGATGCGTGTGACGGTAAAAGTGTCCTGGAGCTACTCTGACGAACCCTCCGATGGATGAAATGGTGGTTCCTAGCGTGCGCTAACACCTGCAAAGGGAGGCTTGACTCGGAACGAAGCTTCAGTCGAGGGTTATTCGGACTGGAATGCAAAGAAGTGACGTGGGGCGAAGCTTAATCTCCAATGGAGGTGATAGAGGAGTTCAGATCCTTAATCTTGACTTAAGGGACGAGCCTAAGGGGGATCAGGTTGCGGTGCGAGGTGGAGCGTGCGTCGGGGGTTTGATCGGAGTGGATGGATTGGAAAACGGGCCACCGATTAGCTGGTCGGAGCGGATGGACATGCAACGGTGGAAGATGGAATGATTGAAGCAAATCTTAAAATGCGAAGGAAATAGAGGGTACCTGAGGTCCTAGGCAAGCTCTAGAGCTTCAGGCGAAGGCGATCAATGAGGTAATGGCCTCGACCAAGCTGTGGAAGGCTGGGAGGCTGATCGCAGCGGCGCACGTCGGCCACGAGGTTGAGCAGTGTAGCTGCTCCTCCAAGCTTCGATCCAAAGGGTCCCTCAGGAAGCTATCACTCAACTAGAGGTGGCTAGGGAGGAAGGGAGGCGTGAGGTATGAGCGACCGCTCCTGGGAGGCGGAGAAGAGACTATATAGGGTTCCCAGGAGGTTGGAGGAATCGGGAAAGAGCACGCAACTCTAGGAAGATCCACACCTTCTTAGGGATCCGCGAGGGTCCTGGATCCAAGGAGAGACCACGGGCGAAGAATCGGGGCGAGGGGTTGCGTGACCCGGCCGGGAAAATTCAAAGAAATTAGTTCGACGACGAGATCGGGTCGGGTCAAGCCCTGGAAGAGGGCGTTGACCCGGGTCAACAACGTGACGTGGACCAATCAGAAAAATCAAATGTATAAAATACTTACAAATTCAATAAAAAAATAAATAATTTTAAATCAAAAAGTGTATAAAATGAAAAACGTTTGTTATTTTTCAAAATATTTTTCTATTATTTTTATCTATTTTTAGGAGAAATAAATTAATCTTTATACATTGTAGTGTATTTATACAGGTATATTATACCTATGTATTTTGTACAATTATTTTTATTTTATTATTTTTACACGAATACCCTAATTTTATACTTTATTTATTTACAACAAAATTTTTGAAGTATAAAATAATTTTTATTTTATTTTTATTACTTATTTACAGGTATATAATAAATAGAAAATAAAGCATATTTATACATGTGTTTTATACAAGGGGGACGATTTATTTTTTATTTTTTTTTTTTCTGATTTTTGTTTTATTTTTAGGACTATATAAAAGGAGGTAAAAAGAATATTTTTTTATTTTGTCAAAAATAATTACTTAATTATACAACTAATATGTACAACAGAGAGTGGGCCTTATCTCTCTCTACTTGTTTTATTTCGCAATCAGGCTAATGCCTGGCCCTCTCTTGGGGTTTGGTCACTCTGTATTTATTCTAAATACCTCCTTCCTTTTTATTTTCCTTTATTCTTTTATTTTTGCACAAATAAATACTAATTATGCAATATTAACAAATACATGCATAATGCTATCTTATTGTATATACATCTATTTACATGATGCTTTGCCAAGATAATTAGCTAAAATAAAAGAACAAAGAGTGATGATCAGGGATTCATCAGTGCCTCATCCCAGCAGCAACCTCCAGTTTAGGGTGGACAGCACAGCCAGTCTCAACAGCAGCCCCAGTTCCCACACCAACCACAACAGCAGCATTACCAGTTGGGTCCTCGTCCCTAATAGCAGGGACAATCGTGGAGGCAGCACCAGCAACAGCCTCAGCAGTACTCTCAGCTTCCCCCTCATCCTTCCCAGTAGCAACCTCATTTTCATAGAGGCAACCCGTCCGGTTCCCATGGGCCAGCCTATGAGAACCCAGCACTCGATGATCTTGCATGCCTTCTTTCCGATCAGCAGGCCACATTCAGGCGGGAGATGGACGAGTTTTGCCAGGAGATGAGGGAGATCATCAAGGGCATGGCCGCCATACCCGCTCAGATCGAACCCAATCCGAATAACCTAAAAAGAAAATCTGAGCCAGTACAATTCACAGAGATTACCCATCCTTGTGATTTATTGGGTGACATTGCTTCATATATATTTGATGCTGACTTTCTATACTTAGGAGCGGTAGGATGCCAGCCGGCGGTGCCTCGTTTGAGCAAAGACACCATGAGGATGTAGGAGCGCCATACGAGGAGGATAACAGTGTTGATGCCGCTCATGATGATGATGACGGTGGTGCTGACGCCACCAAGGATGTTGATCTAGCTGACGGTACTGAGGCCGTCGCATCCCCAGATGCAGAGGGTGGTACTAATGCCACCAGAGATCCAGATGTTGTGCCCGAGTGCGGTGCCGATGCTGTAGTTCATGATGTCGTAGGTGGTACTGAGGCCACCCATTCTATTCCAGTTGTATTTACTCTAGTTTTTGTACCTCGAGACTCTATAGAAAATACCAAAAAATTAATAAAGGAAAGGGTTCTTCATCTTCGAGTCCATTTGTGATGCTTGGTGATAATTGTATGGATTCCATTTCTTCTCAGCAGTAGAGACCCATTCCTAGCCCTCTATCTGAGTAGGGCCCAACCATCCCCTTCCCTCAAGCACTCCGCTTGGGTAAGTGGAATAAAACAGAAAATCTAAAAAAATCACAGTAGTTAGAGTTTAACCAAGAGATGATTGATAGATTTCAGATTCAGCTGGCTCTCCATGAGGCACTTGAGCACATCTCTCTCTTCCAGAGGAACCTGGGAGAAAAGACTACCATCTGTAGGAAGAAGAGGAACCATAATGCATAAATCCATGTGCTCACTTGTGCCACATGCTTTGCCATCCAGAACCATCTGCCAGCCAAGAGGCCAGATGCAGGAGCTCCCCATGTCAGATGCCATATTCATGAGCAGAGATTTGATCGGACTCTATTAGACAGTGGATTTTCCAATAACCTTCTTCCGGTAGCCTTACTTGACCGATTCGAGTTTGGCCCTCTTCGATAAAGCAGGACAGTCCTTCAGTTTGCTGATAGATCTGTCAAGAGGCTGAAGGGGTTGTTGAAGGACGTGGTCGTCATAATTCAAGGCATGAAATTCCTTGGATATCATTGTATTGGACATGGAGATCCCTGAGTCTGTGATCGATACCCCCATTATTTTAGGATGTCCATTCTTGGCCACAACCAAGGCAGTGTCCGACCATGATAGTGGGAAGGTGTGATTTCATGTTAAGGGTAAGAGTATACAAATAGAGACGATCAACGAGACTAGAGCACGAGATTCAGCTTGCTAAGAGCAGCATAGTGATTTGGAGCAGATGACAGAGGCAGAGCGAGATGTTCATGAGGAATGTGACTTTTTAATCGCTGATGATGAAGCCGCTTGGTCCGATCCCATTTCACGGGCCCTCATTTCACCTCAGATACTGCAGACTCACCGATTCCAGCAGAGGAGAGCTTGGAGAGCACACTCTTGGCAAAGGACACATTCGAGGCTGAAGACCGTGTTCAGGATAGTGAGGCAGAGTATATTTCTTGTGATTCAGATTTAGAACCCTCAGAATCAGATATAGATTGGGTCGAATTTGATGAGTTGTTACCTTGTCTTATTTCAATAGAGCCAGCATCTAGGGTGGAGACAGAGCTGACACAGATCACAGATATACCAGCAGGGCAGTCTACACCAGTTTTTCATGGTCAACGAGAGTTCTCCCACACAGATTTGGTTGCATTCACTCAGACATTTCAGAAGTCAGATTTGCCAGCTCCCAATTGTCCAGAATTGAAGTCTTTGCCACAGTCGCTGAAGTATAGGTTCTTTGCGGGTGAGCATGAGATGTACTCAGTCATTATCTCAGCAGACTTGACTGGAGAGCAAGAATCTCGTTTGATGGAGGTTCTTGAAAAGAACCACAAGAAAATAAGATGGAGTGTATCTGATCTCCAGGGGATAAGTCTGGCCATGTGCTCCCACCATATATATCTCGAAGAGGACGCTAAGCCATTGCGTGAATTCCAGCGACGGCTGAACCCGAATCTTCAAGAGGTAGTCATGAAGGAGATTTCGAAATGGTGGAGCGACGATTTTATCTACCCCATCTCCTACTCCGAGTGGGTTAGTCCATTACATGTGGTGCCTAAGAAGACAGGCATCATTACAGGGTGGAGAGAAGATATCTACCCAGGTACCCACTTCTTAAAGGGTATGTGTAGACTACAGATGATTGAATCAGGCCACCAAGAAGGATCATTTCCCGATGCCTTTTATTGATCAGATTATAGAGAAGCTGGCTGGGAAGAGTCATTACTGCTTCCTTGATGGGTACTCCGGCTATAACCAGGTAGCCATTGCGCCCGAAGATCAATACAAGATGGCATTCACCTGTCCATTTGGGACGTATGCTTTCAGATGGATGCCTTTTAGTCTATGTAAGGCCCCGACGACATTCCAAAGGTGCATGTTGTCCATTTTCTCGGACATGGTGGGTGACTGTTTAGAGGACTTCATGGATGATGGATTTGATGCTTGTCTTGACTGCATAGACCGTGTCCTTCAGCGCTGCATTGAGGTTCATCTTGTTTTATCCTGGGAGAAGAGTCACTTCATGGTGACTCAAGAGATGGTGCTTGGTCATACCATCTCCAACAAGGCCATGGAGGTTGATCCGGTCAAGGTGGATATCATCAGGAAACTCAATCCACCGTCCAACCTGCGACAGTTACGGTCTTTTCTGGGGCATGTCGGTTTCTACCGACGATTCATTCATGATTCCAGGAGGATTGTCTGACCGTTGACTGATTTGCTAACAAAAGACACCGAGTTCATTGTGAATGATAAGTGTCTTGTGTCATTTGAGAATATCAAGAGTCTAGTTGTTGAGGCTCCTATCCTTCAGCCACCTGATTGGTCTCTCCCATTCGAGATCATGACGGATGCCTTCGATTTTACCATAGGGGACGTGCTAGGACAGAGGATGGATGGAGTGCCATTTAGCCATTCACTATGCTAACTATACACTAGATGTCGTGCAACAAAACTACACTATCACTGAGAAAGAGATGCTAGCCGTAGTTTTTGCCTTCGACAAATTCAAATCATATATTCTTGGATCCAAAGTGGCTATCTTTACCGATCATATCGTCATTAGGTACCTCATGGCTAAGAAGGATGCCAAAGCGAGACTGACTAGATGGATCCTTCTACTCCAGGAGTTTGATATTGAGATTAAGTATAAACCTGGAGTCAAGAATGTGGTGGTGGATCATCTTTCCTGATTAGAGAATCTTGAGGAATCTGAGCAGACTAATCCCATTTCCGAGACCTTCCCAGATGAGGCGATCCTTGCTATCACCTCACTCATGTGGTACGTCGACATTGTGAACTATCTTGTCACCAAGAAAGTTCCACAAGGTTGGTACAGGCAACTTCTTGAGACCTTCCTTGCGAAGGCCAAGTCTTACCACTGGGAGGATCCCATCTTTTATCATAAAGGAGGGGATAGCATCCGGCATCAGTGCATTCCTCAGGAAGAGCACCATAGAGTCCTCACATACTGCCACAAGCTTGAGGCAGGAGGACACCACTCTAGGAGGAGTACGACACAGAAAGTGCTCCAATTCGGCCTATGGTGGCCTACTCTCTTCAAGGATTCTGATGAATTCGCGAAGAGGTGTACTGGATGTCAGAGGATGAGCACTTGTGGACAGTGTGATATGATGTTGATGCAACCCATTCACTTCTGTGAGGTTTTTGACGCATGGGGCATCGATTTCGTGGGTCCATTCCCTAAGAGTCAGGGATTCGAGTGCATTCGGTTGGCCGTGGATTATGTGAGTCATTGGGTTGAGGCCATTCTCGCCCGAACCGCAGGTGCCAAGACTGTTTGAAAATTTCTGAGGAAGAATATCATTTCACGGTTTGAGGTGCCTAGAATATTGATATCTGATGGGGGGTCCCATTTTATCAACGACAAGGCAAAGGCCCTTGCTAACGAGTTCACCATAGACCATCAAGTTGCCACTCCATATCACCCTCAGACCAATGGTCTTACTGAAGTATCGAATAGGGAGATCAAGACAATATTGCAGAAGGTAGTCCGCCCAGACCGAAAGGATTGGTCATAACTTTTGGACTCGATCTTGTGGGCATATCAGACTTCCTTCAAAACTCCTTTGGGCGCATCTCCCTTTCGTCTCGTTTATGACAAGCCCTACCATTTACCTGTTGACATTAGGAACAAGTCACTTTGGGCTATCACAGATATATTATTGGATCCAGATAGTATAGGTGATCAAAAGAAGGCGGAATTGGCATCCTTGGAGGAGCTTAGAGATACAACCTTTTCAAGCAACCTACAGTATAAGGAGCGAGTAAAGATATGGCATGATTCTCACATCAGCCATAAGCAGTTTAAGCCAGATCAGAGAGTATGGTTGTTTGATGCCAGGCTTAGATTATTTCCAGGGAAATTACAGAGTAAGTAGAAAGGACCATACCTGGTCTGAAAGGTGCATGACAATGGTAGTATCGACATATCTGAAATATCATCTCAGTCCACCTTTCGTGTTAACGATCAGCGCCATAAACCATATCTAGATCATGAGTCGTTGATCGTTGACGTCGCTCCAATTCATTTTGGATGAGATGTGGTCTTCGACTCACATCAGTTGCATCTCGTGCTTGATTATCACTGTCTTCCGCCTTGTATAGATCCATATGTCCATATCATCTCATTCTTTAGTCTAACACCCCGTCTACATCTTGTGATTATGCTATACTTAGGGTGTACTTTACCCTAAGTATAGGGGGTTTATATTTTTTATTCTTTTTACATCTGTTTTGCTGCCTATACTTAGGGATATTTTACCCTAAGTATAGGGGAGGTAAACCTCGTACATCCTTTTACTCGATTTTTCCTTTATGTACAGTCTACTATACTTAGGATTACTTGATCCTAAGTATGGGGGAAACACCGAGCTCTCTTAATTCTATTATTTGATTCGTCGTTGTAGTATAGCATTCCTTTTCACTTCCCTATACTAAGCATGAGTTATGTCTTATTCATCGCTCTTGATTCACTCTGAGAACATTGTTCGAGCTAAGTATAGGGGGTGTAGTGTATATTGCATATGTACTTTAGGCATAACTCATACTTTGTGTGAGTGTGTTAATAAATAAAATGTGTCAATAAATAAAATGTCGAAATCCTTTATTAAAAGTCGTAAAAAATTTAAAATTTTTCTTGTACATAAAATTCTTTCTTGCACATACATAGTTATTTATAAAAACTATTTTTATACAAATGTTTGTAAAAATGTTTTGTTTGTAAAAAGTTTGTAAATTTTTTTGGTATCAAAACTATGTATATAGTACAAACTTTTTGTAAAATGTTCGAAAAATAAAAGTTTGCAAAAATCCTTGTGTAAATGTTTGTAAATAGTTTGCCAAACTTCTGCATCCATGCATACATTCAAACATTTTTAAAAAAATTTGCACATTTTCAAAATTTTTGCATAAAAAGATTTTTGTACATACTTGTATAGTTTTTCTGAACCATAGTTGACATTTAAACTGGCCTAGAATTAAATTGAAAAATGGAGTTTGGTTAAAACCTTAATCCACTTAATTCTAAGAGGAACCTTATAGGAATTGGGGTTGAGACTTCTCAGGTCCATTGGTGACTTAATTCTTTGAGTCCACTAGGCTATGATCACATGCCATCTTGATGAGCCTAAATAGAACATTTAACGAAGTACACATGACACTCACAGACAATGGCTTTACTTGCACCAGTACCTTACACATAGCTCTCTACGGATGAGGTGGTGAGGAGGAAGTTTCCTTTGGCTTGGGGCAGAATATGAGGGTAGTACTTCTAGGTGGAACCTCTCGTCTTCTTTTAGGGAAGGAAGTGCACCTCAACTTGGTCTGACAGTGTTGAGGTCTAAAGACAGGAGTTGTTGGTTGCAATAATGCTTCAAAAGAGGGATAGTCTACTGGCTCAAGAGGAAAAAGTCCTTATGTATATATGTTGCACAATGTAGATATGTTGTACATATGCACATCAAAATAATGTGCAAAAGAAAGAAAAACTCCACTTTTGATAGAAAATGAAATACCTGTCGGAGTGTATATAGTCAATAAAGCAAAGCTTATCTTACCCATTCTCATCTCATGAAGCTTGCAGCAGGGAGACTTAGCTACAGTGGTTGGGCTCCCAGAAATACGTGGCTACACTGGCCACGGTCCATTCTCTTCTTTCCCCTCTTGTTGAGCTGGTTGAACTTGAACTTAGAAGGGAATACCTAGCTCCTCGAGAAAAGAGCTGTCAGACTGGGGCATTAGAGTTACCTTATTGAGGGAGGTTGTTACCTTGCCATTTCTGAGGCGGGGAGCTACCTATCACTTACACAGTACAAGAAAAGATTCACGATCATTAGAGTTTGTGTATGTAGACTTGTTCTGATCTGGATTATTGAGGAGTCCTGACCATAGATTAGTGGAACTTAGAGGCTGTTGAGTCTTAAACCTAGGTCCAAATAAGGTTCCGACAAACTAATAATCCAAAGGTCTGACTGAGCTCCATACTCCAATTTAATGAAGATAAGTTTAATAATCAATCTTGATTCTCCTTCTTTTTCTTTTCTTTCTCTTTTCACTTCTTTTTCAAATAAGTGTTTGGCAAGGGACTAGCAAAGGTAAAGTATAGGGGTGATGAATCCCTGATCATCACTCTTTATTCTTTTATTTTAGCTAATTATCTTGGCAAAGCATCATGTAAATAGATGTAAATAAAATAAGTTAGTATTATGCATGCATTTGTTAATATTGCATAATTAGCATGTATTTGTACAAAAATAAAAGAATAAAGGAAAAAAAGGAAAGAAGTATTTAGAATAAATACAGAGTGATCTAAACCCCAAGAGAAGGCCAAGCATTGGCCTGATCGCCAAATAAAACAAGTAGAGAGAGATAGGGCCCACTCTATATTATACATATTAGTTGTGTAATTAAGTAATTATTTTTAACAAAATAAAAATAAAATATTCCTTTTACCTCCTTGTATATAGTCCTAAAAATAAAAAAAATCAGAAAAAATAAAATAAAAATAAAATTCTCCCTCCCTTGTACAAAATACATGTATATATATGCTTTATTTTCTATTTATTATATAGCTGTAAATAAGTAATAAAAATAAAATAAAAATTATTTTATACTCCAAAAATTTTGTTGTAAATAAGTAAAATATAAAATTGTGGTATTTATGTAAAAATAATGGAATAAAAATAATTGTACAAAATACATAGGTATAATTTACATGTATATAATACACTACACTATTTAAAGATTAATTTATTTCTCCTAAAAATAAATAAAAATCACAGAAAAATAGTTTGAAAAATAACAAACATTTTTTATTTTATATACTTTTTAATTTAAAACCATTTATTATTTTTTATTGAACTTGTAAGTATTTTATACATTCGATTTTTCTGATTGGTCCACGTCACGTTGTTGACCCGGGTCAACGCCCTCTTCCAGGGCTTAACCCGACCCGATCTCCTCGCCGGATCGATTTCTTTGAATTTTCCCGATCGGGTCACGCAGCCCCTCGCCCTGATTCTTCTCCCGTAGTCTCTCCTTGGATCCAGGTCCCTCGTGGATCCCTAGGAAGGCGCAGATCTTCCTAGGATTGCGTGCCCTTGCCCGATTCCTCCAGCCTTCTGGGAACCCTATATAGTCTCTTCTCTGCCTCCTAGTAGCGGTAGCTCGTACCTCATTCCTCCCTTCCTCCCTAGTCACCTCTGGTTGAGTGACAGCTTCCTTAGGGACCCTTTGGATCAAAGATTGGAGGAGCAGCTACACTGCTCAACCTCGTGGCCGGCGTGCGCCGCCGCGATTAGCCTCCTGGCCTTTCACAGCTTGGTCGAGGCCATTACCTTGCTGACCGCCTTCACCTAAAGCTTTAGATATTGCCTAGGACCTCACGTACCCGCTATTTCCTTCGCATTTTCGGATTCACTTCAATCATTCCATCTTCCACCGATGTGTGGTCATCTGCTCTGACCAGCTGGTCGAAGCCCCATTTTCCACATCCATCCGCTCCATTCGAATCCCCGACACACGCTCCACCTCGCACCGCAACTAATCTCCCTTAGGCTCGTCCCTTAGGTTGAGATTAAGGATCTGATCTCCTCTATCACCTCTACTGGAGATCGAGCTTCACCCCACGTCGCTTCTTTGCATTCCAGTCCGAATAACCCTCGACTGGAGCTCCGTTCCGAGTCAAGCCTCCCTTTGCAGGTGTTAGCGCACGCTGGGAACCACTGTTTCATCCATCAGAGGGTTCGCCAGAGTAGCTCCAGGCCACCTTCACCGTCACACGCATCTGGCTGTTGGCTCCTCCATCAGACCCGTTCAGTCGACGCGGAGGACCTCCACGATCATTCCTAATTCTAGATTGATCATCGGAGCTGAGGATAACCTCCTTGGCTCTGGTGAAGTTCATCTCGGTCTTGTTCTTCCAGGCATCTTCAGCACCGTCGGATTGGCCCCATTCCTCCAGATCAAATCCACGTCACCGACCGCAGCAGCCTTCAGGGCCGTTAGATCTGACCTCTGACGTATATGCGCCCGACATCCTTGACAACTCCTGAGGCGTTAGATCTGACACATGCCACATCTGAGTCGTACGTCCACCCGCAGCCAGTGGCCACCACGTGTCCCTCACGCGCACTGCACGCACCTGCAAGGGTATATTGCACTTTCTTCCCTGCACTTTTCATGTTTTATGTTTTAGTTTGTTAAAATAAAGTTGTAGTTCAGACTATTTGCATATTAGTCCATGATGTTTCTGGTATTTGCACTTTAGTCCTCCTAGTTTGATTACACGTGCACGATCAAGTACCCTGTGGTATTTTTGCATCTTATATCCTCGACTTTTTTAGAGGTTCTAATTTGAATGAGAAGTTTTATGTATTTGCATTTATGCCCCTGTGCGTGGTTAATTGACATGTGCGTGAATTTTGTGGGAATTTTACACTAACATCCCTGGACTTTATATGTGTGTTATTGCTTAGTATGGAAACACAGAATATTTGCAAATAGGTCCCTATAACCTGTGTGCTTTGTTTTAAATCAAATAGTTATGAAATTTACTCCAAATTCCCCAAAAATTACCATTAGCTCCTGCTAATGTGTATATTTTTGGTAATTTTTGTGATACAATTTGATTTTATTTGATATTTTCTAAAAATAAAAAACCGATAAAAAAGTGTCTGTCTGTTTTAAAAATACCCCTAAAAATTCTATAAAAATTCATATGTGTTTGTTTTGGTTTCTTTTATATTCAGTACCATTTTTGTTCTAGTATTCTTTATAAAAACTCCTAAAAATCACAAAAGATCAAAATATTATAAAAATCATTAAAAATTCTACAAAAATCAAAAAAATGAGTTTTCAATTTCTATAAGCAGATATTGTCATCTATTTTAAATAAAATTACAATAAGGGTGTTTGGGGCACTTTAGATATTTTAAAGTTGCCTTCTAGTCCAGGCTGTACACTATTTTACTATTTTGACTTTATTTTATTTTTATAAAATTATATAAAACCCAGAAAACCTTAGAAAATTACCAAAAACACTTTCAGATTTTGAAAATATAAAAATATTTTTATTTTGAGTTTTAGAGCATGTTTATTCATAATAAAATTTGTTGAAGTTTAGTTTTTTTATCCTTTTATTTGATTTCTTAGTTAGAAAATAATATATATATATATATATATATTTATTTACGAATTAAAAATCACCAAAAAGATGCCTTTTCTTCTCTGATTTCTCGACTACTTCTTAGGCTTCGCTCGTGCTCCTTGTGTTTGACCTTGGTCGCTATACCAGGTTAAATAAATAGCGGAGACCTCTACATTCGATTCTGTTCTTTCATTGTTTTATTTGTGGTCTTATCTTTCTTGTTGAGCCCGGCTCGGGTGGTTGAGGTCGCAATGACCTTTAATATCACTTAGCCTTGATCGCTTGAGCGCTCACCATGGAAAAATCTTCAAATTAAAGGTGGCCTTCTTAAAATCCACATCCAAACTAAATATAATTTTCATTAATATTTACATTCATACACCTATGTCTCCCATAATCATTACCACTTCCCATCTAATATTTTCCCTATCTATTTCCATGAGTATACTCCAATGATATTTTCTACAATTCTCATAGTATTATTAATCTCATCATTTTTTTTCTTAATAATCAAACTCCTAATTCTCAAAGAACTCCCACATTCACACACACATCCCCACATTTTCTCTTACATGTAGCATCTCTTTATCATAATACACCTCCCTTACATCTCCAATTCTTTCATTCAAATGAGTCATTATTCACAGTTTAAAGTATTCTACTCAACAATATTGACATAACCTTATGACCAATATATAATCAACAAGAATGTATGCTTATTCCACCATCATTCACTTACAACAACTAAGAAAAATATGCATGCAACTTAATTTCAGCATGCTGTCCACATTTCTTCTTTGAACAAAATTATTAATCTTCATATCTTTCATATGGAAAACTAAATCTATTTCTAACACCAATAATAACATTGTCCCAACAAACATGCAAATATCCACTGCAATGACATCAATCCTACAATATTATCCACTCTTTGCCTTACTAATACAAACCTCCACATGGATTTGTTGTGTGGAAGAATTGAACCTCATGTTCTTGCATCACCATTATATTTTCACCACAGATTTTTCTTCAAGTTTAATCCCTCTATCATATTTTTCACATTGAAAGAATATTATACTCTCATCTCATAATATCAAACTACAAAAATACAAAATTTGTTTCCCAGATTTTGCCACACCCCTAAAATCATCAAAAACCTAATATCCCTCAAATCAAACTAATTACAAAAAGGGAAAAAGGAAATAGGGAGAAGGTTGGAAGAATGATCTTACCCTACTTTTTTCCTCCTCTTCTTTCTTCTCTTCTTCTCATCTTTTTTCTTCATCTTTCTTTTCCCCCCTTTTCCTCTTTTCTTCACTGCTAGTGGACTGGACGCAGCCTGAAATGGATGTCGAGTCCTGGAAATGGGGCATCAAGTCCCCCTCTCCCCTTTTTGCAAAGTTCTCTTTTCTTTTTTAACTTTTTGGCTGGAACAACATCCGCACGGTTGCTGCCTTCTGCTCCGAGGGGAAGGTCATTGATCTCTACGCTCGTGAGCTCGAGGCACCATCGCAGCAATCATTCCAGTGCGGACATGTAACCGGCATCTTCTATGGCATCACTCAATTCTTCCTCTTCTCCTCCTATGGCCTCGCTCTTTAGTACTTCAATTTCACCGTATTTGAATTATCGTACTGGAAAATTTTCGTGAAAATTTTTCTAGATTAATTTATTTGCATAAAATCAAAAAAAATAATTCCAAGAATCGTGATATAGTTACAAAGATTAATGGGGTTATCATGTAATTGTACCATATATTTAAAACTTCCTGATTAAACATATTTTAGGGATAATTTATAGTATAGTCCCAATAAACTTTGTTGTCACGCCAAGAACCTTGTGTTGTTACTAACTCTTACACGGCGACCCTTCAGTCATATTAGTTAAACTCAGTAAGATTATAGAGGTTATGGTGTAATTGGAATTAATTATGCAAATTGTAGTGTAAAAATTCTTATATGTCGACCATGGAATCGCTTTATATTACGATAATCTAGATCGATTTGTCGACAACAGGTATGGATTGAAGTTGATGGAGAGAGTGAATGCTAGCTTCAAATTGGTAATGAAGTCGTTCATGGTCCTGATCGTGACCACGCTCACGATGGGGGAGGCTCTGGCACTGGCGTCGGACATCGTGAAGGGGAACCAGATGGTGGACTTCGTCTTCGTAAAGAGAATCGTCTGTTGTAAGGGTGTTTCTGTAGTAACCGCGTGAGCTGCTCAATCTTGATCGAGAGGTTTGCACGATTTTGCATGGTATGGGTCCCACAAAAAGTGCTAAATAGTGCGAACCACTCGATCAAGATCGAGCATCTCCAGCGGTTACTGCAGACTCTATTACAGTTCCTGCTACAACAAATGATCCGTGTCCCCGTCTTCGAGGTGCTCGACAGGAGGACCGATGTGCAGAACGACTCAGGTGAGGACGTCACGAGCATCAAGGGGTACATTGAGCTGAGGGGCGTCGAATTCCGATACCCATCCCTCCATGATGCCACGATCTTCAAAGACTTCAATCTCAAGGTGAAGATCGGGAAAACCATGGCTTTTGTCGGAACCAATGGTTCCTGCAAGAGCACGTCATATCGCTCATTCTACGGTTCTACGACCCGATGGCCGACCGAGTACTGATCGATGGTAAAACTATTCTCCCAAAATTTCCAAGCTAACTTAAAACTGCACTTGCAGAGGGGAAAGAATGGGACTTACAGTATGACTCCCTATGGTCTTAATCTACCTAATATATATCCTTGTCCTAAGGGTTCTAGTGTAAGAGTCGGTATGTTTATAGGGTTCTGACCACTTTTTCTTCATGTATGAGAGCTCAAGCCATGGGCGTATTTTGGGAACCAAACGATTTATATATATAATGTATTTGTTCTGGAAGTTCATTGGAGCGGACTGGAATGGCACGGAGATGGAGAGATCGAGCGTTTTGTCTATGATTTGGACGATCTGCCTTACCAAGAATGGTATGATATTCCGTCAGGAATGGTGTTACGGAGAGAACATTGGTGCGCATGCTCGAGCATTGCAGAGCATTGGAACTTGTAATTTCATGTATTTGTTTGACATGTTTATAGATGTGTTTGTTGGTGATCAATGGTGAAGTTTGTGGGCACTCGTCAATATGGTGAAGGCATTTTTTCTTAAAAAACAAATAATTTAACAAGATTTATGGATCATGTGGTAAAATCCCAAAAATATAATTTCGCACTATGACCCCTAATATTTTCTCAATTTGCATAGCAACTCTTGTAATCTTTATTTATTTAAATCTTCTATTGTTTGTGATTTTAAATTTTCACTGAAAAATTGCATGCAAGGATATAAGGGAATTGAGATTAAAGTCTCTCCACAAGCACATCGTCCTAGTTCAGCAGGAGCCGACATTGTTCATGATGATGATCTACAACAACATTGTCTACGATAAGGACAGTGTGATGGAGGCGGAGGTAATCGAGGTGGTAAAGCTCGCCAATGTGCATTCCTGCATAAGCGCACTCCCCGACGGCTATCGGACCAGGGTCGGGGAGGGGGAGTCCAGCTCTCGGGTGAGCAGAAGCAGCATGTCATGATTGCTCGAGCCGTGATCAAGAACCCCATGATACTTCTCCTCGGCGAGGCCATGAGCGTGCTCGACGTCGAGTCGGAGTGTGTGGTCCAATAGGCATTGGAGCGGATAATGCAGCATCGGATGACGATCATCGTGGCACACCGTCTCTCGATGATCCGTAACGTCGACGTGATATCGGTGTTGCAGGATGGCAAGATCATCGAGGAGGGCATCCACGCGAGCCTCGTCAAGAACAAGCACGATGCGTATTATTGGGAACAGATTTCCCGTATAGATCGAATCGCGGAAAAAATATCAAAGTTGATAAGTGGATCATGCACGATATATCATTACAAGTACAAGCAAAATATCTCAATCATACAAAAAATTAACTACAGATGCACGGAGAATTTTTAACGTAGAAAATCCTCAATGTGGGGGTAAAACCATGGGGTTGATTACAACCCAAAACCAAGTACTATAATCGAAGTAATCTTCTGTGAGGGGCTTACAAAAGGTCGGCCCTCAATAAAGTGCTACACATCACCAAATAATGGAGAATAATAGAGAGGAGAAATATCACCCAATGGTAAATCTGTCGCCAAACTGTAGGTAAGAATGCTGGAGAAGAACTACTCCAAAGATTACTCCCTCCAAACTCCGCGGCAACTACGAACCTTCTTTCTTCTTCCTCTCTCTCTCTTATTTCTTTCTTGTGCTAGGAGAGCTTCTGTCGGAATGGTCTTGGAGTGCACAACATGTCCTCTATTTATACTCCATGGAGATGAGTAAATAAGGAAACATAAATTTCTACTTTCAACAGGATTAGAAAAAGATGAGTCCTAATCCTAAAAGGTAATTGATCTCCTTCTTCAATTAGTAATTGATTTTTCCTTTTCAAAATAGGACTATCAATATCCTATATATATGGACTAGGTTCTCACAATGAGAGGAATCGATCCAACAAATCTCCCCTCATCGACGATGTAGGAACTGCTTCAAACCTGCGAGGGAGCAACATCTCTTGAACTTTCCAAGGGGTAAAGTCTTTATCATCATATCAACATCGTTATTATCTGTGTGGATCTTATCAAGTACAAACAACTTCGATTCTATCACATCATGTATCCAATTATATCTGACATCGATGTGCTTCGATCTTGCATGGAATGTAGAATTCTTGCCAAGGTGAATAGCACTCTAACTGTCACAGTAAAGCACGTACTTGTCATGATGAAAATCAAGTTCCTGCATGAACTTCTTCATCCATAGCTACTCCTTGCATGCCTCTGTAGCTGCAATGAACTCAACTTCTGTAGTGGATAAACCAACACACTTCTGGAGACGAGACTGCCAAGAAACCACACCACCTGTAAAGGACATCATGTAATATGATATGGACCTTCTCCCATCAATGTCACCTGCCATGTCTGAATCTGTATATCCAAAAAGAATAGACTTCTCTTCTCTAAAGAAAGAGAGTAACTGCTAGTACCTCGAAGATATCTCAAGATCCATTTAACTTCTTCTCAATGTTATTTTCCTGGATTTGAGATAAACCTACTAACAACTCCAACTACATGAGTAATATTTGGCCTCGTATAAACCATGGCATACATGAGACTACATGTGGCTGATGCATAGAAAACTCTTTCCATATCTTTCTTCTCTACATTGTTCTGTGGGTTATCTTTAGAACTTGACTTGAAATGCACTCCAAGAGGGGTACTAGCTGGCTTTGACTTCTCCATATGAAATCTTTGAAGTATCTTCTTAATGTACTTCTCTTGTGAAGGCTGAAGTTTCCTTACTCCTCTGTACCGAGTGATCTTCATGCCCATAATCTGACTTGCATGTCCTAAATCCTTCATAGCAGATGACTTGCTCAGCTCCTTCTTCAGGGCAGAAATCCGCTCTCCATTGTTGCCTAAAATCAGCATGTCGTCAACATAAGCAACAAAATGATAAAATCATCACCTGAGAATTTCTTTATGAACATAGAATGGCTTGAAGTGGTCTTGGAGTTCAATCTGTTCAACCTCCAAATCAAGACTAGTTGCCAAGCTAAGAACCACCCTGATAGAAGACATCTTCACCACAGGAGAAAAGATATCCTCAAAGTCAACTCCCTTCCTTTGGTTAAAATCTTTCACAACCAACCTAGCTTTGTACCTTAGATTTGTAGAGTATTCATCATGTTTCACTCTATAAAACCACTTGTTTCTCAATGTCCGCTTCCTTTTTGACAACTTGACAAGTTTAAATGTATGATTGTCAAGAAGGGACTCCATTTCCTTTTTCATAGATTTTACCCATTTCTCTTTTTTTGCATCTTGCAAGGCTTCTTCATAGCATTCAAGCTCGCCACTGTCTGTCAACAAAATGTACTTATGTGCAAAATATCTGGTGGAGGGTCACCTCTCCATCCATTGTCTCCGTGGTGGGAAAGCCTTGGAAGAAGAGCTCTCATCATCCCGTCGATCATCATCACCACCGTCATTTGCATCATCATCATAAGGAGTGGTGATCTGTGGTACAACCTCCTCATGTCTTGCATCTAGTACATGTTCATATGCATCATCTGGTATCACATGTGGAGCCCTCTGCAAAGGGATTGGTTCCATATCATCTGGCTGATAGTTGCTCGAAGGAAAGCCTTTATCAACTTTCTGGATGTCCTCAATGGTTTGATCTTTAGAGAAGATCACATCCCTGCTCATAATTTCTTATCAACTGGATCATACAACCTGTAGCCAAGCTCATCTTGTCCATATCCCAAAAGATACACTGCTTTGTCTTTGCACCCAACTTGAACCTTTCATCCTTGGGAACATACATAAATGCACGACATCCAAAGACACGCAAATGGTTGTATGAGACATTCTTTCCATGCCAAACCCTGTCAAGAATATCACCATCCAAGGGTACATGTGGAGGAGATTAATAATACGAACTGCAATAAAATGTGCTTCACACCAAAAGGATTTAGGCAACTTAAACTCAGAAAGGAGACATCTGACTCTCTCCATCAGGGTCATGTTCATTCTCTCTGCAACACCATTCAATTGTGGCATCTTGGGTGGAGTCTTCTGGTGCCTGATACCATGAGATTTACAATATTCATCAAATGGCCCAATATACTCACAATCATTGCCACTGTGGATGCACTTAAGTTTCTTCCCAGATTGTCACTCCACTAGCATGGAAGTCTTTGAAAACATCAAGGACTTGGACCTTCCTCTTTAAGGCGTAGACCCAAACTTCTCTGGAGAAATCATCAATGAATGTAATAAAATAAAGTACGCCACCAAGAGAATTTACTTTCAACGAACCACAAACATCTTTCTTAACAAGCTTCAATGATTGCATCTTCCTAGAAGGTGGATGGATCTTGAAAGAGACTCTCGTCTGCTTCCCAACCAAGCAGTGTGTGCATCTCTCCAACTTCTCTTTCTTGACATCTGTCAGCATATTCTTCCTCACCAAACACTGCAACCCCTTCTCACTCATGTGCCCCAATCATCGATGCTACAACTCAATGGATTTTGCATCTCCAGTCACATGTGCAACATCATGGGAGATGGATGCATTCATGATGTAAAGATTGTTACTATACTTCATTCCACGAGCAACAACTAAGGATCCTCAGGTAAGCTTCTATTGATCGCCACAAAAAGTGCTAAGGAATCCTTCATCATCAAGCTTGCCTGCAGAAATGAGATTTAAGTACATGCCTAGTGCATGCCTCACATCTTTGAGCATCAACAACGCTCCATTGGCATTCTTCAATGTAATATTACCAATACCAACAACATGGAACAAAGAACCATTCTCCATCTTCAATGTGCCAAAATCACCAGTTGTATATGAAGAGAAAAATTCTCTCTAAGATGTGACATATAGAGTAGATTCACTATCAAGAAGCCAAGAAGTACCATCTTATGCGACATTTATTATCTCCTCATCACAGACAATAAGGAACTCATGCTGTGCAACTGCATTAACTTGTTCATTCTTTTTCCCTTGCTTGTCGCCACTTTTCTTGTTATCTCTCTTGAACTGAAAGTAATACTTCTTGATGTACCCTTTCTTCTTGCAATAGTGACACTCCATATTCTGATATCTGGATCTGAACTTACTTTTATCATTATCTTTACCCATATTAGTCTTGCTCCGGCTCCTCTCCCTGTTCTATGTGACAAGAACCTCTGATTTTGAAGAGCTTCCTTGGATTTTTCTTCGCATCTCATCATTAAGAATGCTAGACTTGACTAGGTCCAAAGAAATGACATGTGTAACGCCCCACAATTTTCGACTTTTTCTGAAGTCTTAAAACCTATTCAATATTATACTGAAAAGAAGCGTCTCATCGCAAGCTTTCCAACGAGTCTGATAACACATATTTCCGAGTTCGGATGTGGGAGATATTCATGTTTTGGTGAATAGGGGTCATGGATATTAATGAGATTTAATGGCTACAGGATTTGAATAATTAATTACGGGTTAGAACTATTTTAGGAATTCTAAAACTAAGGTTTTAATCCTAAACTATATGAAGACCTATACCCTTCATCTCCCCTCGTTCCCACTCCTTTACAAACCCTAATCCATCCTTTCCCCCTCCCCAAGTCATTCTCTTATCTCATTTTTCCTCTCCTTCTCCAGAGAACCAAAGGGAGGATCGTGCAAACTACATAGCTTCACGACAACAGAAAAAGGAGGAGTGCAGAGGAAAAGCACCTCTCACATCGGATTCTTGATCGAGTGATCGAACACGTGGATCAAAGGTGTGCACGAGCTTAGGTAACGGATTTGCAACCTTCTCCCTTTTTATTTTCGTGTATCTCACTTTTTGGGAGATTGTTGTTTGGGAATAGTCCGATTTTGATCCGACCCCGAGATCGTCTCTTGTTATTGGTGGGTCTTGAACATTCTCATCAAATCTTCTCCTTGTGGGTCTTGGGTTGATTTAGGATGATGGTTAATCCTTTATACACGAAAGGTCTAATTGGAACTCATGGCATTATACCATAAGATTGATGGTTGAATCACAGACCAATAACAAGGCGATGTTAGGATTATCTCTCTCATGAGGAAAAGGATCATTTTATTATTTCTTTCACGATGGATGTTATTGGATTGTTATAACTCCTTGATAAATTCGGACTCCTCCCTTTCCATGTTTCAACATATAAGTATATAAATGGTGTAGGTTGATCACGTCATGAAGCTTGGATTAATGCTATAATTATAACATGATCTTAAGAATATAGTTTTCTCTGTGTGGTGGAGAAATTAGTTTAGTAATTCCTATTATTCAGGGAATGTATTACCTATAACATCATGAGATAAACCATTAAGACATTAATGCATGATTACATATATGTGTATATATATGTAGATATATAAATCGATAATGAAGTAATCACTTATTGGAAAATGAAAGTAATATGAAATAGAATTCCCATGAGCATACAAAATCTTTTAGATAGAATGCTATTATGCATATCCTAATTATGTAGTTGGCAATTGTCATGCGGTAACCTTACTTCGTAGATTACATGGTAATGGTAACTCATATTGAGTCTCCTTTTAATAGTTGATGATTTGAACATTTGCATCTATCTATGAGATACGTCCGAAAGCCCTTCTTTTTATGTCAATAAAAGTGGCTTTAACATGGATTATACCTCAATAGTGGATTGCTAGACAATTTATATTATGCCTGCGATGAATGACGCCCATGACAAATAACCTGCACACATAAATCAACTTTTATTATTTTTTACATTAAGTGTCATTGACCATCTTTTTCTTTTCATTTTCAAAAATTTCTAACTATTGCTAGGATAGATACCCTAGTCGTTATAGTTTCTGTCTTCGACGACCTCTTTATTCTATATAATAGTATCCTATAAATATGGTACACCTCACAATCGAACACACCCGTATACCCGTGTACATGTTTATGTTAAATTAATAATATGTATAGCTTATGTTGGTGTCCAAATACCTTTAGTAGAGAGATGTACTTTTATTGACCACAACATGTTATGTATCTCACTTTTGCACATTATGAAATTCTCTTGATGATTAATTGATTAGTCATAAAGGGGTGGATGTTTAGATTAGTGACCGAATGGTTGGAAAGTCATCGAGATAATTTTTTTGGTTTTAACGGAATAGGATGTTCAGTGAACTTGTTTAACAATCGAGATGCTCGAAATGCAGTGTGTTAAATACAAGATACTTCACGGGTATGTCTTTTGTTAAAGACTAAGAGTATGGTTTGCGGCCTCAGTATCTTAAATATTAATGGTTCAGTTCCATCATTGAATGGAAATGTTTATCATATCTAAGATTATTTACCTTCCAAGTATGGTATAAATACATGTGTAAGAAAATGAAATATAATTACTGCAAGGTGGATGCACATCTTTGTAGCCCGGCTAAACCGACAGTGAGTCACCCCATTCGAGGGGCATCACAGAGTGGGGTGGTGGTAGGTACTCTGGTGCAATTGAGTGGATGCACGCATGCATTGCACCACCCGGATCAGTATTGTTGCACTTATTTTGGAGTGAGAGAGACTCCTCCAGCATACTCGATTGATAATAGTTATGACTCATTGGGCTTGTATGCCCCATCTCGAGTGTCAGAGTACTACGAACTAGACCGACTGAAAGATCGCGCTTGCACGCCAGTTTTAGGCTGCACTCATAATGAAGTCTTGCAGGCTTCATTCCTAGTGTAGGCTTTCTCCTTTACGGGCCGGTCGGGATATGTAAATGGGAATATGGATTAAGATATGTCAAAGAATTGTTTTTGATTGCGTAAATGTTAAATGCCTAGAATATAACCGATTGTATATTTCTAGTTACTTCTAAAATGTTCTCTTTTAATCTTGTTCAATTACTGCATTTGCATTGCCTACCTATAATCTTATATTTATAATTTTATTTCATCCATACTGGGTTAGTTGACTCACAAGTTACATTCTTTGAAAATCCAACAAAAAGTGTAGAGCAGGAGATAGAAGCTCATATTTTTGATGGTGCATCTGCAGGATGTTGTTGAGGTTGTGGCCTAGTTTTGTAATTTTTTTCCTTCCTTTCCAATTATTTATGATGTAATAAAGAGACTTTGATATTTTATGATTATCTTTTATGTGGACATCCGTTTATCAATAGAACTTTAAATTTTTCCATATGCCTTTTTATTTGTATGAATGATATATCATGCAGGTTGTTTATAACTGTTGTTGGGTAATCTTGTGAATGGGTGTTGAGATGCGCTACCGTCGAGGTGGGGTGTTACACTCTAAAAGTCTCTCATTAATCTGATCGAGTAGCAAGCACTAATAGTCCCAACATCCTCATCTTCAAATTTTATCCCCATACTCGTCAACTGACTAGTAATTCCTTGGAATTCATTTAGAAAATCTAGTACAGAGTTGTCTTCCTTGAACCTCAAGTTCACTAGTCTCTTGAGAAGAAACAGTTTGTTACTTCCCGTCTTAGAAGTATAGATAATTTCCAACTTCAACCACAAGCTTCTAACGTGACTTTTATCTTGAATATGGTTGTAGACATTCTCATCAACAAACTGTCTTATAAAGCTACAAATCTGCTCGTATTCAAACCATTACTCAACGATTTTGTCTTCGAGCTTCTGTGTGGAGAATATCGGAATGTGCATAGCCTCCACATATAAAAGATCATTCATCTTGTTCTTCCACAAATTGTAATTAGTCCCATTAAGACTATCATCCCGTTCGAACCAAATTATATCTTATACTCTGCCATTGAACCTATCTCTAATACTACTTGTTGGGACCAGATTAATCGTATAGATAGAATAGCGGAAAAAGTATCAAAGTTGATAAGCGGGTCCTGCACGATATATCACTACAAGTATACGAGCAAAATATCTCAACCATAGAAAAAATTAACTACAGATGCACGAAGAATTCTCAATGTGGAAAGCCCTCAATGTGAGGGGAAAAATCATGAGGTTGATCACAACCCAAAACCAAGCACTATAATCGAAGTAATCTCTCGTGAGGGGCTATAAAAGGTCGGCTCTCAATACAATGCTGCAAATCATCAAATAATGGAGAATAATAGAGAGGAGAAATATCACTCAATTGTAAATCCGTCGCTAAACTATAGGGAAGAACTGCTCCAAAGGTTATTCCCTTCAAATTCCGTGGCAACCACGAACCTTCTTTCTTCTTACTCTCTCTCTCTTATTTCTTTCTTGTGCTAGGAGAGCTTGTGTTAGGATGATCTTGGAGTGCACCACATGCCGTCTATTTATACTCCATGGAGATGAGCAAATAAGGAAACATAAATTCCTACTTCCAATAGGATTAGGAAAAGATAACTCATATTCCTAAAAAGTAATTGATCTCCTTCTTCAATTAGTAATTGATTTTTCCTTTTCCAAATAGGACTACCAATATATATATATATATATATATATATATATATATATATATATATGATGAGTGATTATATGAGAGCAAAAACCTATGAGAGCATGAGAGCATGTATTCTGGACCACATGATTCTATCTTCTCTCTCCTGGTTGAATCATGTGGTCCAAAATGCATGCTCACACAAGTTTTGGCTCTCATAGGATCACTCCTATATATATATATATATATATATATATATATGAGAAACTTTAAATGAGACAAGGACTAGTATGGTGGTGAGCCCTCAATCCCGTCCTTCTATCTTTGATCTCACGGCTGGATTTATTGACGCATTAATTAAATTAATTTAATGATTAGAACCTATTTTGGTCATTTCATTGCATTCTAAATATAGAATGTGACAACTATTTCACCTAATCCGACGCCTCCCTCCCTCTCTCTCTCTCTCCCGATTTGTCCTCTTCCTCTCTCTTGAGTGTCGCTCCTTCCTTCTTTCCTTGATCGAGGGCGGCGACGGTGTTCGTCCAGGTAGCGGAGGAGGTATTATTGATGGTCGACGGAGCACCAAGCTCCTGGAAGAGGTTCCCCTCCACGCAAAGAGCGGGTGATGTTTCTTCTCCGACGAGGGCTCTTGGCGGATGGGTGGGGCTCCTGTGGTTGTGGGAACAATGGAGAAGGAGGGTCGAGCTCGGTGGTGGTGCTGGCGGCGATAGCGAAGGGGCTTTCGTTGAGAGATGTGAGGTTCCTCCAGGCGAAAGGGGGTCGATCGGTGGATGTGCAATGGTAATGCACGGATTTACATTGTTGTTTGATAATTTACATAATTGACCTTTCGATTTACATATTGATTCACTTTTTTTACAAATCTCATTGTTGTTTTATCTTATCTTTGCAGAGCTCTCCGCGAATTTTACAAAAGAGTGCGATACAGTTACAAAAAAGTCACACAAATTTTACAAAATAAATATATACATTTACAAAAAAGACCGGAGTTTACAAAACGAATGTACCCATTTACAAAACGGAATTACCAATTAACAAACGAAAATGTGAAAAATGAAATCATTAACGAAATTACAAAAAGAACATACATTTTCACAAAAACTCGCGGACGTTTACAAAGATATGGTTTAACCCAATTCATTCGATGCAAAATTGGAAAAAGACCAGTAAAGGTATGATTGAAAAATACCAAATCTAGAAAATATTAAACGGTAATTCAAACCCATTAAATGAAATTCGAATTTACAAAAAAACGAGATGACAGAAATACCCTTTTAGATAATATTTTTGATGCCACTGTCAGATTGTGATCTGACGAATCTGATTGATGGCACACTACAATATTGATAAGACCTCACCTCATTTGAAGTGATCTTATATATATATAAGGGATCATACTCCATGGAGTAGGTAACTTACCTACTCCATTTTCTTCTTTTTCAATTTTTTTTATTTTTTTGAAAAATGCTTCCATGGATTTTCATAACTATATCCTTCTAATATGTCATTCAAATTTCATCAGAAACAGAGACTCTTACAGCCTCCATCCAGACAGTCATTTTTTAACAGTCACAGATTTGTTGTATTTTTCATGTTCTGGATGGAGGCCGTAGGAGTCTATGTTTCTGACGAAATTTGAATGACATATTAGAGGGATATAATTATGCAAATCCATGGAAGTATTTTTCAAAAAAAAAATTGAAAAAAATAAAGTGGAGTAGTTAAGTTACCTATTACATGGAGTAGGATCCTTTTCCTCATATATATATATATATATATATATATATATATATATGGGGCTGGGGAAGCTGCACCCGGCCATTTTTTTCATTAATTTTTTGTGCTTTTGAAATTAAACCTAGAGGGATTTAAATCACCATATATCACCATGATATCATACCAATTTCAACTAAATTCGACACTTCTATGATCTCCATCAAGACTATCATATTTTAACGATCTCAGAATTATTAAAATTGACCCTATCTAGATGGGCATGTTAGGAATGTTTGTTTTGCATGAAATTTGAAACACATATCCAACTCAATAAACTAAGTAAATCCCCATAGGTTTCTTTCAAAAAAATCAAAAATCAGTGAGAAAAATGCTCGGGTATAGCTAGTTGGCTGCACCACCCGGTGTAGCTTCCCTTTTCCCTATATATATATATATATATATATATATATATATATATATATAATATGCATATGGGTAAAATGTGTATGCCCCCTAGGGGGAGCTAACTTAGCTCCCCCTGCCCCATTTTCACGTGTTTTTTTATTTTTTTTGAAAATAAAAATTGTGTAAATTCATTATTGTATCCATATATTATGTCATTCAAATTTCATGCAAAATAGAGACTCCTACAACCTCCATCCAGACGGGGTCGATTTAAAAAATCCTGAGACCGTTAAAAAATTGACTGTCTAGATGGAGGTTGTAGGAGTCTCTATTTCACACGAAATTTTTATGACATAATATAGAGATATAGTGATGAATATTCACGGTAAAAAATTCAAAAAAATTGAAGAAAATAGGACGGGAGGAGCTAAGTTAGCTCCCCCTAGGGGCAGCCCCATTTTCCTCTCTCTCTCTCTCTCTCTCTCTCTCTATATATATATATATATATAGGAGAAACTTCAAATGAGACGGAGTCTCATTGTGATTTTGATGAGCCGTAATTTATAGCGGTTTAATTTGAATTGATAGACATGATTAAATCTGATTTTGCAATAGAAAACCACCATCAAAACCGCCCTCCATCCTTTTTTATGGAAATTCTTAACCTATTAACTACAAATCCGACTATTTTGTTCGATTTGGAAACATTTATTATCATCAATTTTATTACGTCGATTTATTGAGGTAAACATTCCTTTTATTTTTTCTTTCTCATTCCAGGTTATCTCATTGTTCTATGTTTCGAATTTTGTCTCCAGTTTTAGATCTGTTTATTCTGTCTATGTCTTCCGAAAATCTAAATGTCGGCGTTTTCCAAGTATTTATTTCATCTTTTCATCTTAGTTTTTGTATGTAGGCAAATCTGTTTCTTCAATATTATTCTAAACACATGATTTGTAACATTTTTTAAAATATGCATACATCGTTCGGTTTATTTAATAAAATCTCATTCTTATTTCAGCAACTTCTTCTTCTCGGTTCTTCAGATACTTTAGTCGAATACCATGATCCGAATCTCGTCCAGCATCAGGTTTTTATTTTTTAAATTTGTATCAGGTTCTTCCATGTTTATTTTAAAAATATTTGTTTGATTTGTTTATGTTCTTAACAGACGCAGCTTCTACTTGATGGTCCTTCTAAACGAAGTAATGGAAATCATGAATTCGAAGGTTCGTACATATTTGACTATTTCAATTTTTATTTCTTAGTTATTTAATCGAATTTTAGGTTTTCATGTATACATGTTGTAGAAATTGAACATTTTCTTTATTTTTTCAATGTAGTTTTTCGAATAATTAAATAAAAGCCTTTAATTTAAATAAGTACTCTTCGTTTTACTAATATTCGATATGTATTTGAAAATGTAAGGTATATTTTTACAAATTATTAAGTGTCTTTATTATAAGCATAAATTATTTTGAAATAACCAGTAATTTTTTTAATATTAAAACCTCTTATTTTAATTTATACAGATAATATTTTAATAAAGCCACTATTTATTTTAATAATTGAATTTTATTTACATTCAATAGTATTTCAAAGTTTAATATCCTTTAGATGTTTCATTTTTCTTTTTCGCACAAGACAACTTTATAGAATCATTCCGTAAATTATTTTATTTTAACTTTTTTTTATATATTTCTACATTTTTAAGTGTTAATTTTACAAATAAAATAAATATTTTAAAATTTATTGACATTTTTTTACTAATTTCCGATATATATTTAAAATTTGGTATCTTATAATAGTAATTACTGAACATCTTCAATATTATATAACTTTATCAATAGCTGGTGGTCTGTAATGTCTCATTTCAATTACATTAAATCATATCATATTATACAAATTTCAATAAAGGTTATACATTCAATAATATTCTTATTAAATTTTATATATTTACAGAAAACTGCACTACACCACAAAGGTTCGATGAATATGAAAATCCATATACGCCAATCATTGGAATGACTTTTGGATCTATTGAACAAGCATACCAGTTATATGAGTCTTATGTTACTATTGTTTGATTTAATGTTAGAAAGAGTAGTACACGTCATGGTATTAACAGAGTAACAAAGGAAAAGATGGTTATTTTTAAGAAATTTGTTTGCTGGAAACAAGGTTTCTCTAATCTTAAGAGCAATAGGAAAGTACGTGTTTCAGTGGATAGCGATTACAATGATGACATTGAATTTTACCATGAAGAACGTAGAGTTGGTTTAGTCAGAACTGGATGCAATGTAATGCTTGCTATTCGTCATGGACGTGAAGAAGGTAATTGGATTGTTGTTAAATTCAGTGAAGATCATAACCACAACCTTGTAATGCCTTCTAAACGACGTTATTTGAGACCGAATAGAAGGTTTTCAAGGACTACGAAGTTGCTTGTGAAATCAATGACTGATGTTAATATTTCT
This sequence comes from Ottelia alismoides, assembly GCA_037367405.1. Classification (NCBI taxonomy): domain Eukaryota; kingdom Viridiplantae; phylum Streptophyta; class Magnoliopsida; order Alismatales; family Hydrocharitaceae; genus Ottelia; species Ottelia alismoides. Next base: position 238,674 of record JAZKJV010001705.1, read on the forward strand.
ACCTCCAAGCAATCAACTTTCATCGACAATGATTTTATCACTAATAGTCAAGCTGGTGGTATAGTTCGTGATATATACAATCTAAATAGAACTGAAAAGAAAAACAAAGATGGATTGGATGCTCATCTGCTACTTGAACACTTACACAATTGTCAAAGGAAGACTCATGAGTTCTTCTATTCCTACAAAACTGATGAGGAAAACAGGCTTACTCATTGCATCTGGATTGATTCTGAGTCTATTGCCGACTACAAACTTTTTGGTGATGCAATTACATTTGACACCACCTACAGGACTAACGAATACAAGCTTGTGTTTGGATCATTTTGTGGTGTCAATCATCATAACATGACCATATTTTTTGGCAATGCATTTTTACACAGAGAAAATACCGAATCTATTGTTTGGTTGTTCGGCAAATTCATCGAGGCAATGGGAAAACACCCTATATCTATTGTTACAGATGAAGACCCTGCTATACACGATGCTATTCTTGTATCCTTTCCAAATACTATTCACAAGCTATGTGCCTGGCACATAATGTCAAAGTTAAAGACAAAGCTTGGTCGTATACAGGATATTGATAAAGCATTAAAAACATTTTCTGACCTTGTATGGCGTACTCACTTTATTGAGCTTTTCGAAAATGGATGGGTAGATGCAATTGATCAGTTTGGTTTATCAGATAATGGATGGTTGGCCGAAAAGTTCAGCATAAGACATAAGTGGCTTGATATATACATGAGGGATAAATTTTTTGCAGGAATGCGGAGCACCCAACATAGCGAGAGTATGAATGCTTTTCTCCAAAGCCATATAACTAAGCAAAATTCACTACTTGAATTCATTTTTAGATTTCAGACTTCACTTCATAGGCTTAGAGAACGCGACAACGACTTGGATAATGATTCAGATCAGAAGAGACCAATTACGGACACCACATGGAAGACGGAAGATCAATTATGGCAAATATATACAAAGACTATGTTCTATGTCGTTCATAAGTAGCTAAAGAAAGGTATTGAGATGAATGTTGTAATATCTGAGAGCTCCAGCTGCAGAATAATCTATCATGTCAACAAGATTGGTCGAACTGAAAAAAGCAGGGAGGTTTCATTTTATACTGACTCAAATTTATTTGTTTGTTCTTGCGGCAAGATGGAATACGAAGGTATACCATGTAGATATTTGTTTGTTGTTTTCAAGACAAGAAATATTGAGATTCTGGACAGTGGCTACATATTAAAAAGATGGACAAAAAATATTAAGAAATCTGGAAATTACCCACTATACAATAGGAATGTTCAACTTGAAAGGGCTGGTGAGTTGAATAGATTATGCTCCAATGTTGTTGCTTTGTCTGTTGATGATTCTTCTGCATTCGATCTTGCTCAAAAGAAACTTAAAAGACTTATTTCACAGCTCCAAAATATTAGCTTATCACAGCAAAATAATTTAAATGATAACAAAAACTCTAGCCAGATAAATTCTAATACTAATGCTTCAATTATACGTGAACTCAATACTGCGAGAACGAAAGGAAGTGGTCGTGGTGGCAGACCAAAGGGCAGTGTTAATCGGCAAAGGCCAACCAATGAACTCAAGAGAAACAAAGGGAGGCAATGCAAATCATGTGGCAAGTACAATGCTGGGCACGACTCTCGCAACTTTCCTTCAAACAAATTGCAAACTTCTAATAGGTGATTTTTTATATGTTTCATTTTGTTATTTATTTGTATAATATAATTTTCATTAATAAGCTAATTTATTTGTTTTTTGATATTCTTCTCAGTGATTTATCCTTGAGCTCCAGAGACAGTGATTCGTAAAATTCTGTTTACATTTTATTGTTTTTTTCACAAGAATCTAATAAGGTACTTTTTATTGTATTTTTTTATCATTTCATTTCAATTTTTTACAATTATTCTAGGTCAGATTTGATTTTATTCTCATAGAATTGTTCGTGTTTTTTTTAGCAAATGCTTAAAAGACACATGAGGTTGCATCAAATTCCAGGAAGATATTGTTATCAGCAAATTGCAGCTATATGCATCTACAACGAGCAACCACAGATTGTTTTTATAAGATATTTCCAATGTTTATAATGGAAACCATGTATTCAAATTTGGGATTTTTACCCGGCAGACCCTGAAATCTTTTGCAATAACCGCTACAACCTTTGAAACATCGTAATTCCTCCCTCGACCTCGTAAACTTGCTCTGTCTTACCCCATGAACCCTACCGTTAAATTGATACATATAAAGTTAACTTCCTTGGGTTAAAAATGAGTTAATCTAACCAATAATGATCGGACGACTAAAATTAACCAATGGAGAGGGGCCTCGTTGATGAGATCTCCTTGCTCCTGGGAAGATCTCGCGTGGTGGCCTGCTGGAGAGGGGCTCGAGCACGGGGAGGCGGTGGGTGGGGTGTGGGGTCGGGGGACTCCGGGAGGCGGTGGGAGCGGGGAGGGTTTCGCATGTGCAGGCGGCGGGTCGCATCGAGCAGGGAGAGGATCAAGAGGCGGGGGGGCTTCGAAAGTGGAGGCCCGGAGAGCTCTTTGAGCGGAAGTGGGCGGAAGGGTGGGGCTTCAACAGCTCGAGCAAGGGAGGTCGGGGGGAGGGGGTTGCGCAGGGGAGGCTCGGAGGGCTCTTTGAGCGAAAGTGGGCGGAAGGGTGGGGCTTCAACATCTCGAGCAAGGGAGGTCGGGGGGAGGGGGGTTGCGTAGGCGGAGGGCTGCGCGGTCCGGCCAGCGGGTGGCTTCACAGGTGGCTGCGCGTGGGTTGGGTGCAGGGGAGGTGGTTGCGCGGTCGGGGGGCCTTCGATGCGGGGGTGGGCTTCGACCGGGCGACAGTCGAGCAGGGGGGGCTTTCGCATGGGAGGAGGCAAGCGGGGGGGTGGGGGGGTGTTGTGGGGGGAAGTCGAGCAAGGGAGGTCCGGCCAGCGGGTGGCTTCACAGGTGGCCGCGCGGGGGTTGGGTGCATGGGAGGTGGCTGCGCGGTCGGGGGGCCTTCAATGCGGTGGTGGGCTTCGATCGGGCGGCAGTCGAGCAGGGGAGGTCCGGCCAGCGGGTGGCTTCGCAGGTGGCCGCGCGGGGGTTGGGTGCAGGGGAGGTAGCTGGGGGAGGGGGGTTCGCATGGGAGGAGGCGGGCCGGCAGGAGGGGGGTCGAGGTCGAGAAGGGGAGGTCCGGTTGCAGGTGGCCTGCGTGCGATGAGGGAGTGGCACGAATGGTAAATTTGATAAATAAAATGGATATAATGTAAAGAAAGATAACAGAATCTGGTTAGTTTTAACGGTCAAATGGATGGGAGATAACCACAGGGTCTATAGGATAAAGGTTAACAAGTTTACGGGGTCGAGGGAGGAATTACGATGTTTCAAAGGTCGTAGCGGTTATTGCAAAAGATTTCAGGGTCTGCCGGGTAAAAATCCCTTCAAATTTTAAAATATTATTGTATAACACAGTGTTTAGTTTTTAATGTTTTGTTTTATTCTTATTCAACTGTTTTTTATATATTCTGTGCATTAGCTTGTTTATCCAATCAATGTATATCATTCATTGTATTTTAAGTTCCAAACACTTTTAATATCTGCTATTCTTACCAGTGATTATTGTATGAAACATGTCAACACTCATATATAAGTTCAATATTCCAAATGCTAAATGGTAAACATGTCAATATACCAATGCTAAGCGCTAAACAGATTTATGATGCCATTAACATCGAGTAAGTAATATTTCTTCCTTATTTGTAAAAAAGTAAAATCAAATTTTAATAATTTACTCAAGAATTCTAATCGATGCCATAAATTATCAACATCACTTGATCAAATGAAATTATTGGTCCTTCCAATGATTTACTTTAAAAATGAATAAGATATAGATATATTGTTATTTCAACAGGTTATAATTCACAATGATATAACATTGCAATATGTCATAATGATATATACATTTTCAGATTATAATCCATGTCAAGTTCCTATATCACAAACTCATTAAATGTGCAGAAAGCAAGAATCATTTTCAACATACAGCTCAAAAATCGCCCAAAATATATAATTAGTTCTACATGCTATGTTTAGACTCAAAAATAAATAGAGTAACATTGTTTCTATCCATTGTTCAACTACTGATAACATATAGCTATATTATCATAAATACTAAGTTAAGCCACTGCATCAATTGAAACTTGAATTTTCCACCCTGCTACTGCGTAAAAGTTCGCAAGCTATTTCTACTCTGAATCGCGGGATGTCGTCGTAACTGAAGTTTAGTACTTTTCCTTCGCACAAGTACTCGATCATCTTCATGACATAAATTCCATAATCCAAGCTTTGTGCAGGTTGCTGAGGGCAGTCTTCAACACATATTAGACCCCAATTGAAAACTCTATCTCCCAAGTGTGTTCTGCTGAAGTTTTCTTTGATCCATCCCATCTGAAATTAAGATCGTAGTTAGTGAAGTAAATTTAATACAATGATATAATTAAATTTTTATATCTATGTATATTTTCAATACACATTTGTAAAGATCTTTCTTGTGGAATTTGTTGCCTTTAATAGAGTTGTACGAGTAAAAATTCCTTGTTTCCAAATCTGCAACAAGCAAGTGCCAATGGTTTCTTGTATGAATGACCGTGAATACTTTTGATAATCCAATAAGATCTTCGTCTGTTCCAGCTTCAACATTGTTAATGAAGTATTGTTGTGCAGTTTTAGATGTAATATGTTAGTTAGCATTCTATTTGTTTATAACTTTATATATAAAGTTATACACTGACTTACCATTTTATAAATCAAAGTGAATATGAATGGAATGATGCCTTCCTCCTTACGGTGTTTATGCCAAACAATTTCCAATTACATCTCGATTATCTACAAAGGTTCAGACATTATTTTAAATAGTTATCTTACTCACAATTATAGTTGTTCATAATATCCTTAATTGTTATAAAAAATAGCTATAAACATACCGAGTCTTCAATCATTCTCTCATACAAGAAATTATGTATTTCCCTTCCTTTGCAGTAACTCTTGTACGACGAATGATAAGTTGCATTTAACCTGCAATTATAATGTTAACCATTAGTTTATAATATCGATTAATCATTGAAGCAGTAGTAAGATAACTAAAAGAAATGTACTTGTCAGTTGGATCTTTCAGGAATCTCTGAATTATTTCCTTTTCTTCTGTTGTTATGAATTCATATCCTATGAAATCTGTTGGAGCGTCGCATAGATACTGCACACGAACAATTTATATCGTTATATAATTATTTTATATAGATTTATAGTTATTTTCTTACCTCTGATTCCGAGTCAGCATGATCATAAAGTTCTGAAGGCTTTGATGTATTCTTTGACGACTTCTTTGTTGATTTATTCTTCAGATCATTGTTCTTCATTTGATCCTTGTATGCATTTTCTGTTCTTGATCTTGTTGCCTCTCTCCTTTCCTTGACTCTTTTTGCTAATGAGCTCGGATTAACTTGTGCATTTTTCCTCTTCCTTTTGGTTGGTGTTTCACTAATTAGTGAACTTGCTGTTTTTCTTCCTTCATTAAACTCAAGTTCAAATGAATGCATATCAACTGCTTTCTCAATATCAGTGTTGGGCAACTCTTCGCCAACCATCTCCAATCTTTCATCACCCACTTTACTAGTTTCAATATTTTCCACATCTCCATATTTTCCTTCAAAAGATCTGTCATCTTGTTCTTTTTCAAGCATATTTTTTTCGATGTTTTTTTCACAAGCATCTTTATCATCCTTAGTTTGTTGATCACATGTCTCAACCATGCTTTCAGTAACTGTAATGCTTGAAAAATGCTTGTCCACATTTTCTATTACTGGTTCACGAAGTACTGATTCTATATGATTCACCAACTTCAGAATTTCTTCTTTAAGCTCTTTATTTTCCTGCTTTAAACTCATTATCTCAGATTCATATTGAACAATCTTACCATCATTGTCTGTGTTGTTTGAATCCATTCTAAGCTGCTCAACCAAATTTCTTAACTCTATTACTTCTATTTACAAAGTTTCACACTGACAGTCTGGTATTTTTTTAATTTTCTTTTCGACCTCAGTTTCTTTCCCATCATCACTCATGATTGCATGAAACACACCCTTCTTGAACCGTCCTCTCCTAAGTGGACCATCTAATGGAACTGGGATAACCTCTTCAATTATTATTTTCTGGTCTCCTCACATAAAATCCACTCAAGAGGAACTTTTCATAAGGGAAGACATACTCATCAGGTGCTATCTTCACTATCTCATTCTTCGTTGGATGAATGTTTGGCAAGATCTGGTGTAAATCAATCAAGTATAATTTATTAACAGTTCAGTAATCTATTTATTCTAAAGCAATGCATAGTATTTACATATGAATTCATTTATTGAATTTTTTTTCATTTATCTGTTTACAATATGACCAAATACTTTTATCTAATATAAATACCTGGTCATTGCTTAATGAAACCAATCTCCTTGACAGCCCTTCTATTGTTCCACTCCACTTCCGAATTCTTGGTCTCAAATCACGACTCACAACTAGCTCTTTGCAACAGTATTCAAGCATCCATACCTGAAAATAATCCAATCTTAGAATAACATATACTAAAATCTTTTATAATTTAAATATAAAAAATATCTTACGTATAAACAAGCTACGCATCCTGTTAGATATCCTAGAGTTATGCGTGCTGCTCCATTTCTTCGTTGTTGAATCCTATGAATGACATCGTCCATATTTGACAATATCATCCTAGCAACTGCATCTGATCAATTGAAGTATCTTGTGTCCTCTAATGACTCAATGATAACTAAGAATTTCTGCAGTCTTAAGTTCCACAAAAAGCGGGAACTCAGTCGAAGTGTCGACCACTCAGAAATCCCTAATTAATCAACAATTAACCCACACTAGAAGTATCAAGAAATGACAAGCAAATGTGAAGTTAAAATTTATTTTTAACTCTACATAAATGATGTATAGAAGCAAGTACGTAGAGAGTTCGAACACAGGGAGCAAGGCAGGATAGATCCACAAGTGTGTGCGTGTGAATGTGATGTATTGTCTACACTATGCAATGCAAATATTTTTGTGGGTTTTTAATTTTTTTTAATTTTTTATTTAATTTTTTTAGTTTTGTATTTTGATTTTTAATTTTATGATTTTTTTTATTTTCTTTTTATATTTTATATTTTTTATTCTCTTTTTATCAATATTGGAATATATAAACTATATAAGAAAAGAGGAGGTAGAAGATTTATAAAAATATGTAAAAAATGCTCAAAATTTCAGAAATAAAATATTTTTGGCCTTTTTATGATTTTTTACTATTTTTGTGATTTTTGGGTATTTTTCAGAATATTTTTGGTATTTTTAAAAGTTAAAATAAAGAAAACAGTGAATTAATGTTCTGGCCGAAATTAAAATAGAAATGAAAAGTATCAAACAGCCATAAAATTTTTCCAAACTAATTTTAAAATAAAGGGGAAAAAATGGGGAACCTACAGAACCTGAGTTTGCATTTTTTGTGTTTTCTATGATTTTTTAGATTTTTTTGAAGTTTTTAGGTATTTTCTAATTTTTAAGGTTTTGGTTTTGAATTTTTTAGTGGTTTTTGGACTAACACTAAAATAGGCTAAAATAGACAGTAGGTGATTTTTTGGAATTTTTCTAGGAGTTTTAATATTTTTTTGGTATTTTCTAAGCTAGACAGTAGTTAAAATGCATGTTTTTGATTTTTAGTAAATATAAAAATGCAATAAAATGCAGATGCAAAAATATGGTGTGGAAGTACAAGTTAACAGGAGCCTATTTGATTTTTGGGAATTTTTTAGGGTTTTAATGATGCATGAAATAAATCAGACAAGCGCGCAAAAATAATTAAGCCTAGCAGGGGTATATGTGTAAATAGTTAAACATACAGGGGCAATCATGCAATTTTCCAACAAAATATAACACTGAATAATTAATTTTAAGGATCAATTGCAAATATTCGAACCCGCAAGGGTACATGTGCAAAATGTCCACCAGGGCGTGACTTGCACGCGCCTGGGAAGGACTGGTTTGTAATTTCGAAAACCATGGGAGCTAAGATAAAAATATCCCAAACATTTTATACTGAAATTAAAAATTCTAGTACTAAAATGAAATACACAATCGGCCGAGGGCCTCGCTGCAAAAAGCCCCGCACCTTACGTGAACTGGTCACGTGAGGTGACGTGGCTGAGGACCTAAGCGTAATAATGGAAAGCACAGGGGTCTTACGTTAAATTTTACAAAACGTTTTAGACAGCAGATGAAAGTTTAAGCGTTTCAAAATAAATTACAAAAACGCCAGGGGTTGAGTCGCAAAATACCCAAGGCTAAGGCGGGAACGAACGGCGGATGAAGCTTCACTTGGCCACGTGTCCGCGCCTCCTCGCGCGATGACGCTTCGGGCTTCAACAGCGGCGATTAGATTGCACTCAAGGAATCAACGGCCCAGGCGTCGCAAAATCCAACGACACCTGTAGGCCCTGGAGATCCTCATGGATCGGACGGTGACGGGCAAGGGAGCTAGAACAGGGACGAACGTCGGATCCAGCGAACTTCTAGCTCTCCTCCCTCACACTCCCAACGGTGGTTGGCGGTACGACGAGGCTCAAAAGACTCCCGGTGGGCTACTCTATTGGCTGGAGGTCTTCGAAGGGCCAGAGGACGCCTAACGCGCACCAGCGAGGTCAGAGGACCTGCAGGCCTCCAGGTCTCTCCGACGAGCACCAAAGAAGTCTCCAGGCGAGCGTGTACGTTATAGGACCTGCACCAAAAAGTTACTCCCTCGAGGGCAAAATGCCTTGAGGGTTGGGGGAACAACTGGGGGCGAAGATAACGAAGATGGTGGTCGTCGCCGGAGGAGCACTCCGGCGAAGGTGGAGATAATGCGTGAATCGACGGCGAACGGGGGAGTGACGAATGCAAACTATTCCTAGGGGTATGGCGAGATAAATGCGAGGAAAATGAGAAGGAACAAACACCTCAAGGGCCAGGGGCCCAAGGTTAAAGTACCTTGATGGGGGGTCACCGGAGGTGGGTTGGAACGCCCAGGAACTCGTCGCTCCGCTGCCTCGAAGAAGCCCAAACTGGAGTTGTCACCTCCAGGGATCCAAGGCGGGTGAAATGGGGACGAAGGACCAGACAAATGGGGTTCAGATTTTCAAAGGAAGGTCGGGTGTTCATTATAAGTGGTTTGACTCGATGACAGGGGTGGTCCAAAGACCTAGGCGTATCAAGCAGATCTTCGATCCATAGCCTGAGGTTCCACTTGGGCGGGCATCCTCGATCATGGAGGATGAAAAGTCAAGAAGGGCGCGACATGAAATAATGCAAGGAGCGGCCTGGAAAAATCGACAAAAATGGGTCGAAACCAAGGTTCTGACACGGGCTACAGGGCTAGGACAGCTAGTTGACCAAGGTCAACTTTGACTGTCCCCTGATTGGTCCACGTGGACCAATCAGGCAAAATCCCTGAAAAAATATTTAAAAATCCATTTAAAAATCGAAAATGAATTTATTAATTTTAGATTATAAAATAAAAAAATATTTATTATTTTGTGTAGTATTTTATTATGATTTTTTAATAATTTTTATGAGGTGTATTTTAACTAGTTGCTTTTTATAGCCTATATAGGTATATTACCTATATATTTTATTATTTTATTTTTATTTTGTGATTTTAATTTTTTTATTTTTATTATTTTATTTTATAAAATTATAAAATATTTTTATACACACAAATATATTTTTGTTTTATTTTTCTGAAGTATTTTATGTACTTAATAAAATAAAAGTATGTATTGTATAGGTATAAATATATGTCTTATACCTATGTATTGTATTTATAAGTATTTTTATTTTATGTTTCTTTTGGGTTTTTCTTCTGATTTTAATGTACAAAATTATTATAAGTAATATTTACAAAATTATAAAAATATAAAAATACAACAATAATGAATAAATAATAAACTGAATATTTTAATCTGTACAAGTATACAATGTGGGTCCAAAACTCAACTTTCAAACCGTAGCTCCACCAAATGCGAAACCACCGCCATTAAATAGCTTATTTTATTCTATATAAATTTGGAGTTTTCGTTTGTGAGATACGGGTCTGGGAAGCTGGGATTCTGGATTTTTATTCAGACCATAACTTTTTATCTGTACATTATTTTTGAATGAAATCAATTTTGTATTTTTCTTTATTTAATTATCTACAACTTTCATGTACAAAGTTTCTTTATTTGATGTATAAAAAGTAGATACAAAAAGAGGTCCCAAAATAAATAAAGAATGAATTAAAAAGTATAGGTATTTGACCCTTATCTCCCCCTACTTTATTCCTTGTCGATCTATTCATCAAGATGCCTAGGTCTCGGGGTTTTGGGTCATAAAATATTTACAATATTTTATTTTTTTTCTTTTCTTTTATTTATTCTAATTACAGTATTTTACACACTAATTACATGTACATGCATGCTTGCTAATATGATGTAATTAAGGGTATTTACAGGCATTTACTAGGGTTTTTGAGGCCAAAATAATAGAATAAAGATGATGAAATGTGGATTCATCACTCAACATAGTGCAGTAATTCTTTTGGAAAAGAAAACGCACACTCTGGAAAAAGGAACGTGGCAAACATGAACAAAATCAAACAAGCAACATATATTGTTACAGAGTTATCATCATTGCGTTCATAGTACTCAATCAACACATGAATCAGTTTCCTCCTATTGAAAACCATGCCATTGTCAAAAAGCTATGTTGATATCAAACTTTTCCAAGGTAAATGCTTCCCCCTAAATGTAACTGGAAATCCTATACTTGGTAAACCAAGTATGATACCAACATCATCATCGTTGAATGTCACAACCTTATTACCAAATCGAAAATCCCTCCCGCCTTGGTATTTCTCCACCAGCCATTGCAAATTTTTCCTCTCAATATCAATACTTCCTATGTTGATAAGTCTTGAAAAAGCCGTCTTTGATATAAGAGATTGTTGTTTTGGAGTAGGTCTGTGTCCATCTATGTAATGGATGAAGTGTTCAATGAAACATCTATGTTGCACGTAGCCTTTGCCTGAAATAAAAAATATATCATCAAATATGTATTATAACTAATATATTATTCAAATTCAAAATAAAGATATTAGAATTTAAGCCATACAATCGTATTTTTGAAATATCTCTTCTTCTCTACAATGTTCGGAGTCTTGTGTGGTCTTGACATTCAATTCATCTCGTGTGTGTTTCATCTCTGTAATTTAATTACCACAGTAACATGTTTCATATCCAAAAAATAAAAAAGTTCAATAGGAATTTGAATAAATCAAATGTTTCTGTTCTTTATATACCTCTCTGTTTCTTCAAATCTTGAACTTGTACATTTTTTCCTTCAAGTGATCTAGTGGATACAGGTAACCCAGCATTTGATCCTATGTCAAAATCCTCATAGTCTGATTCAGACGATGATATTTCTAACCTGCATCACAACGAATACTATTTTATTTTTATCATACCTCTATTTTTTTCTAAATTTCTATGTTGCATGTATTTATATTTATTATCTCCATAGTTTAGTATTAACCTTCAAATGCAGTTTTTATAAATACCTTAAGTTCATCTAACATGCATTATTTCTCAATGCGTTCCAGAAATTAATAATCAAAATTTATCCATCATAATATTCAAATTTATCACAATATCACTATTTCATTGTACATTAAGACAACACAAAGATATTGTATCGCTAATTATTTCATCCAAATCCATTACTAAACGCCATTATAAATAGATATACTATGTAAATTAATATAATACCTTCACAAATCATGTTTTCCTCTATATATTTTCTTTTAACGAAACCATATTGTAACCCTAAAAATAAAAAATTCGATTGTACTGTACAAAGTTTAAATCATTACCTTCTTCGCATCATCCTTCTACCAGCAACACGAGAGGCGGAATCCTTCCCCTCCTGACTCAATGCCGTAGTCGTATCCTTTCTTCTGTTCATCTTCTTTCGTTTGATTCGATCGTCAGACCTAATCGTTGTTTCGCCTCCTCCAGCCACAACCGTCTGCCGGTTTTTTGGGCGGAAATGTCGGAGCTGACCGTGAGCTCCCTTTACGGAAGTAATTTATTACTTTCCTTATTTTTATTATTATCATAATCACCCGTCGATACATTCTCATAATTACTCACTTAATTTTTTTTCCATTTTCAGCTTAATTTAAAATTTTAATATGTAAAGTCGAAACCATCTAATAGAAATTGTATTTTCTAATGCAATTAATTTTGTAATATAGTATATGTTATTTCAAAATATCTACAAATATTTGTAAAAATCAAATCAAGTTTATCAAAAAAATAACTAAAATTCGATCTTACGTAAGTATAAAATTTCAAATATTTTAATCTTATTATTATTTAAAAAAATCGTAGTATACATTGTTGAGTCCATCAGCTTTTAATAAATTCGCCTAATTTTTAAATTTCAGTAGTATATGTTATTTCGAATTCTAATAAAATATTTGTATTATTATACGTTTAATTTTCAAATTTGTCTAAATGTATTCAAATTTTCGATGTAAAATTTAATTATTAAATCTGTTAATTAGATGTAGTTGAAATTTTTTTAAAATACAATTTTTACAATCCAAAACATATTTACATTGTTCAATAAATGAAATTGATCGTAATGAAACCTCGTTATCATATGGATACGGATTTTTTTCCTCCTAAGCTATTTAACTAATCCTCATGACATAAATATAATATATCTGCTGCTATTAAAACCAACAAAATATGAACAAATTTTTGTAAATTTATTATCTATATTTCAAAAAAGTATCTTACAATAGAAATTCGTTCAAGTATTATTCAATAAACTATCCCAAAAAAATAACATTTTTTGAACTATTTGGTATTAACTATATAAATTAGCCGTCCTGAAGTCTGTTTTTAAGAAATTAGTTATGCCTAATTTGTAGACCCGCCTTTTTCTCTACTATCCCATGAAAATCGCACGTTCGTATTCTCTATATATAGAAATGTTTTTTCGTCAAAACTATTCCATATAATGATAGTGGTTTTGTTCCCATCCATCCGATCTTAATCCAACCGTATTTATGGTTGGCTCACTATAATCTCTATGAGACCCCACCTCATTTGAAAGGGTCCATATATATTTATATATATATATAGGGGACCATTCAAATGAGGTGGGGGCTTTTCTGAAATTGTAAAGGCCACTGTGAATTTAGTAAAAACTCTGTAACAGTTTTGTAAAGTATAAACTGCATATTGTAAAAAAATGAATTTTGTAAAATATAACATCGAAATTTAAATTAACATTTCCATCCAATATAATAATATTTTCATAATTTTATTTCACTATACATGTTATGTTAATAGTTATTGTTAAATGTATGAAATAAAAAATTGTAAAATATATTGGAAAGATGCCTAAATTGAGGGTGGCTCACCATATATATGGTGAGACCACGCCTCATTTGAAATTTCTCCTATATATATATATATATATTATAGGATGGGGAGCTTGCACCAAGGTGCATGTAACTTTACATGCACTGGTGCTTATATCTTCCACATTTTTTTTTGAAAAATACCATCATGTATATTCATCCATATATTCCTCCAATATTTCATTCGAATTTCGTCAGAAATAGAGACTCCTATGACCTCCATCCAGAACAGGTAATTTTAACGGTCTTAGAATTGCTGTAATCGACCTGTTCTGGATGGAGGTCATAAGAGTCTCTGTTTCTGACAAAATTCGAATGACATATTGGAGGGATATATGGATGAATATACATGGTGGTATTTTTCAAAAAAGTAAAAAAAATGTGGAAGATATAAGCGTCGGTGCATGTAAAGTTACATGCACCTTGGTGCAAGCTCCCCATCCTCATATATATATATATATATATATATGTATATATATACACATATGTATATATATATATGTATATATATATGTATATATGTATATATATATATATGTATATATATATATATGTATATATATGTATGGATATATATATATATGTATGTATGTATATGTATATATGTATATATATGAGGATGGGGAGCTTGCACCAAGGTGCATGTAACTTTACATGCACCGACGCTTATATCTTCCACAATTTTTTACTTTTTTGAAAAATACCACCATGTATATTCATCCATATATCCCTCCAATATGTCATTCAAATTTCGTCAGAAACAGAGACTCCTATGACCTCCATCCAGAACAGGTATTTTTAACGGTCTTAGAATTGCTGTAATCGACCTGTTCTGGATGGAGGTCATAGGAGTCTCTTTTTCTGACGAAATTCGAATGACATATTGGAGGGATATATGGATGAATATACATGGTGGTATTTTTCAAAAAAAGTAAAAAAATGTGGAAGATATAAGCGTCGGTGCATGTAAAGTTACATGCACCATGGTGCAAGCTCCCCATCCTCTCTCTCTCTCTCTCTCTCTCTCTATATATATATATATATATATATATATAAGGGATGGGGAAGCTGCACCCGGGGGTGTAGCTAACTAGCTGCACCCGACCATTTTTTTCATAGATTTTTTGTGTTTTTGAAATGAAACCTAGGGGGATTTAAATCAATATATATCACCATGATATCATACCAATTTCAACTAAATTCGACATTTCTATCATCTCCATCAAGGCTATGACATTTTAACGATTTCAGAATTATTGAAATTGACCATATCTAGATGGGCATGCTAGGAGTGTTTGTTTTGCATGAAATTTGAAACACATATTCCACACAATAAACTAAGTAACTCCCCAATAAGTTTCCTTCAAAACAATAAAAAATCAATGAGAAAAAATACTCAGGTGTAGCTAGTTGGCTGCACCCCCGGTGTAGCTTCTCTTTTCCCATATATATATATATAGGGGGCCTTTCAAATAGGACATGGTCCTTCCATTCCTAAGGAAGGCCAACAATCTGGGCCATCGGATTCAAATCCAACGGTACCTTCAATTTTGTTGCCCAAAAGGGTATTTTGGTCATCAATTTTTGCATTAATTATGCACATTAATTAATATTTCGAACTACTAAATTTAGCTAGTTTTATTTTTGGTATTTTTCGTAATACTATATTTAAAAAATATCCAGTTTTGTGTCGGACGACATTACGTGGGGCATATATTCGTATCCTCACACGTTTTTTTGTATAATCCGTGTTCTTTTTGTAACGACTGTATGTTCTTTTGTAGAATCTGTGGTTCAATTAAAAAGTCGTCAATTTTTTGTAAATTTTACATGGTTCTTTGTATAATACAATTCATATTCTCAATTAATGTGTGGTCATTTGTAACGATTGTATGGTTTTTGTATAATAAAACTTGTATGATTCTTTGTAAAAATGCAGTAGTCATTTCATGCTTATTTAATGATTAAATACGAACCAAATGTGTATAATACACATCTAAAATGTATAATGCACATCCAAGATGTATAATGCACGTCAAATATACAAGATATATAAAAAATTACATTTTTCATTCGCAACCAATTGAAATGTAAAAATACATAACAAATATGTATAATACATATCATATTTGTGTAATACACATCAATATTGTATAGTACACATCAATATTGTATGAAACTGCGAATTGTTCTTCATCCAGGACTGGGTGCAGCACTTTTTTATCGTCATCGCATGCATGAAGAACTTCTACGATAGTCACCACCATTCCCGCGTAGTCCTTGGACACATCCACCACCATCCAGATCGGACCGAGATGTTGTCGTTGGAGTCCGCATGAAGAACTTGCCAATGAGGCCGCACATGACGTCGTCAACTACGCACCACGATCAGAGAATCCATCAAAGTCGATGCGTACAGACCGATTTGCACCGAACCTCGGGGTCGCCGACAAGATCGACGATGCAGGGGTGCAATGCTCACTAAAATATATAAATCATACTACATATCCTTACCCGCAGGTTGCAGCGACCAGAGATTCCTATCAATCTTGAATCATATAACATTAAAAAAATAATGTATTTCGAAATCTGAATTTAAACGAACATCAAAATGGTGTCACATCGTTCTAATAGCAATACTCACCATCTGTCCAGCATTCCTCCCCCTTGACGACGTCCGCCGGCCATGCGAGGCTCAGGATGAAGCCGCTGCCGTCGATCACGCACACCGTCTCCATCTCTCTCAATCTCCGTCTCTCTCAACAAACACACACAAAAACAAAAGGGGCGGCCCCCTTTTGGTTAGGGTACACCATTTCCAAATTTGAATAAACAATTAAGAAGACATTAATGGAGGAGATAATTGAGTTGATTGCATACTATATTTAGATAATGTATAAAGACCAAAATGGGTTTTTGTTTAATTTATAAATAAAATTAATATATCATTAATAACAACCACTGGATCAATTATGGATGGCCGAGATCGTTGGCCTTCCTTATGAATGGAAGGACCATGTCTCATTTGAAAGATATCATATATATATATAGGGACCCTTTCAAATGAGGTGGGGTCTCATAGAGATTATAGTGAGCCAACAATAAATACGGTTGGATTAAGATCCGATGGATGGGATCAAAACCACCATCATTATATGGAATGGTTTTGTCGAAAAAACATTTCTATATATAGAGAAAACGAACGTGCGATTTTAATGGGATAGTAGAGAAAAATGCGGAACTACAAATTAGGAAAAACTACTTTCTTAAAAACAGATGCCAGGACGACTAATTTATATAGTGAATAGCAAATAGTTCAAAAAATATTACTTTTTTGGGATAGTTTATTGAATAATACTTTAACGACTTGCTATTGTACGATACTTTTTTGAAATAAAGCTAATCGATTTACAAAAATTTGTTCATATTTTGTTGGTTTTAAAAGCAGCATATATAGTATATCTATGTCATGAGGATTAGTTAAATAGCTTAGGAGAATAAAAAATTTGTATCCTATGATAACGATGTTTCATTACGACCAATTTCTTTTATTGAACAATGTAAATATGTTTTGTATTGTAAAATTTATTAACAGATTTAATAATAAAATGTTACGTCGAAAATTTGAATACATTGACACAAATTTGAAATTGGAACGTATAATAATACAAAGATTCTAATAGAAAATGAAATAACATATACTACTGAAATTTTAAAATTAATCGAATTTATTATAAGCTGATAGCATCAATAAAAGTATACTACGCTTTTTTAAAATAAAAATAAGATTATAAATTTTTGAAATTTTGTACTTCTGTAAGATTGAATTGTAATTATTTTTTTGATAAACATCATTTGAATTTTACAAATGTTTGAAGATGTTTTGAAATAACTTATACTATACTACAAAAATTGGTTGCATTATAAAAAATTCCTATTAGATGTTGCGACTTTACATATTAAAATTTTAAGTTAAGCTTAATATGGAAAAAATTAATTAACTAATTATGAGAATGTATCGGCGGGTGGTTATGATAATACTAAAAACAAGGAAAGTAATAAATTACTTCCGAAAAGGGAGACCACGTTCACCTCCGACATTCCCGCCTCATTAAATCGACATAATAAAATTGATGATAATAAATATTTCCAAATCGAAAAAATAGTCGGATATGTAGTTAATCGGTTAAGAATTTCCATAAAAAAAAGGAGGGACGGCGGTTTTGATGGTGGTTTTCTATTGCAAAACCGGATTTAATCATGTCCATCAATTCAAATCAAACTGTTATAAATTGCGGCTCATCAAAATCACAATTAGACCCCGTCTCATTTGAAGTTTCTCCTATATATATATATATATATATATATATATATATATATATATATATATATGTATGTATATGGATTAGATTCCCACAAGGAGAGGAACCTATCCAACACGTACGGGAACCTCCAGCAGCAGCAGCAATGAGTTCATGAGTTATTGTTTAAAATTTACTTAGGACGAAAAAATAAGAATTACCCCTGCACGTTTTAAATTTAATTTTAGGTGGTTTATTTGGTTTGATTTACTAAATATTTTATTTTTTGTGGTATTGGTTTTGTATGATTACTGGATAATTGTTGTAATTAGGATGATTTGTAATTTGTTACGGGATGATTCGTTTTTCTCTTAAAAATCGAGGTTGTTCCCAAGCTCGAGGTTGATGGGCTCGACCTGGATTTCTAGTTCTGTCTGACCCAGCTCGACCCACTTAATATCGGAAGCCCAAACCCGCCCACCAAGTCGATATCGTAAATGAAAGCATATTATCTCATCATTTACGAAATATTAAAATCTATTTAAATATATAAGTTCCATTTATTATATATTTAAAAAACTATAGGTGTCAATCGTGTTGATTGGAGATTAAAAATAATACCCAAATTGAAGTTCATGAGCAAAGAAGAAAGGCTGATTTTTTAAATGTAACACAGAGGAATTTGATTTTATTTTTTTAGGGTTTGTGTAGTTGTGTTCTTTTTAGGTTTTACAATCCTGTTTTTCTTTTTGCAAAATCAATTGTGCCCCTTTTTTTGGGCAAATAACATTTGTGCTCCTCTTAGATTCTGCAATATCAGTTATATCCTTCCTTTTTGCAGAGTCAATTGTACTCATATTTTCTTGGGCAATTAACAGTTATGCCCCTCGGGTTAGTTCTGCTGTTAATTAGATAAGTAAAGCCTGATTTAGAAAAAAATCTTACAATAGTCCCCCTACAATTTTCCAAA
Organism: Ottelia alismoides; assembly: GCA_037367405.1. Taxonomy (NCBI): domain Eukaryota; kingdom Viridiplantae; phylum Streptophyta; class Magnoliopsida; order Alismatales; family Hydrocharitaceae; genus Ottelia; species Ottelia alismoides. Next base: position 257,487 of record JAZKJV010001705.1, read on the forward strand.
AAAACACTTGTACCCCTCTCTTTTTTCTATTCCAGATACACATGTACCACGTAGATAACATCCCTTTGGAAAGGAATGGATGGAAACTAACTCAATGCACACAATTGTTAATTACCCAAGAAGGTAGGCACACAATTTTGCAAAAAAAGAGATAGGGGCAAAATTCATATTACAGATTCTAAGAGCTGTATAAGTGCAAAAAACCCTATTTTTTATTTCACTTACATGCATCCATAAACTTCCACTACCCGTGTGTATAGACGTTATACCTTAAAATTGAAAGTTCAATTCATCTTTGTTACAGTTGAAAATGAGATACTTAATTTGAGAGTCGAAGCATAATTGACATTTATTTTGTAATTTACCCAACTTTAATAAAGGTTATATTTGGTTCCACATGCAAAAGCATTTGCATTATCTATAATCTCGTGTCTGGAATATATAACTGATCAGTTCCGCTGCAACTTAGATTATTTAATCATAGGACATGGACTATGCTACACTTTCCATGTTGCTTCATTTGGAAAAATAATTAAAAAAACTTTAATTACTTGGCCATGCATGCATGCATGCGTGACGTACCAATCTTTCTGGAAGACCATAACTACAGTCTAATTAAGTTAAGTACAACTACTATTTCTATCTTATATGTTGATTAAGACGTGAGCAACGGCTAATCTCGTAGTTTGACTGTCAGGTAATTTGATTGCCGTTTACTACAATCGTAAAACATAGTGTTTTACTAGTTAACGATCTCCTCCAAAGTAGAATTTTTTTGTGTGGATAAACCATAGAGATTAACTTTCTATGTGTTTCGATTATCATGTCTCATCTTCAAACTAACGTTCTTCGGGTCGAATTCCGCAATCCGCGGTCAGCCCGCCGACGTAACTTCACTGCTAGCTTCACTGCGAAGCAAATTCCCAAGTAGAAATTTTGTGATTTTTCATAAAAAAATTGATCTATAGTAACGAATATTTTGAGAACTGTTGTTATAGCATTCAATTTTATAACCACAAGTATTTGATCCTAAAATTATCTTAATGGAGATTAAATACTTAAATTGCAAATATTTAAATATGGGAGTAAATAAAAATATCAGTTTTGTAAGACCGTTAAGTGATATACATATAATAAAATGACGGCCGATAGATAAAAATGGATGGTTGATATTGCGTGCTTATTAATTCGCTAAATAACGATGTGGTTATTTAAATATATTATGCGTGCATATTTATATCTATATGTAAATGTGTGTCCATATGTAACTATTTATGTGAAAATTTTGCCGAAAATTCAACTTGTGTTAATTAAGGCGAGTGGGTGAGCGGTTTCCTCTTTAAAACAGTGGGCGATTAAGCATGGAATCATCACTAATTATATACCTAATCACTTTTGTTCTATCTTAACCATCAAGGTCTTGATGTCGATAGCTGTCGTTCAATTTTTCATCGTAATCTGACTCCCAATGCCGTTACGACCATCCTTAGTTTTTTTTCTAATCAAGTTTGAATCATGTTTTTAATAATTTAATCAGATCACTCTTCCAAACATGCAGATACTCTAATTGAATATAACTTTATTGATCGATTTGTCAAACATATTGTTTATTATGTGGTTTTATTTTTCCATACTAATTGTCAGTTCCGTCGTACGCAAGTTTTTATATATTGGGAGAGATTTTTCCTGGATGCTCCTATACATATTTAAGCACGATTTTGATTTGGGATTTTTTACATGTCGCCCTCCTGAGATTCTTTAATTGCACTTGTATCCCTGCCTCTTTTGCAAGTATATTCTTACAAAATTGGCAGTACTATCCTCTTATTATTACACTTCAGCCCCTTTATTAGATCAACAAAGGGCAACATTGTAAATTTTTTTAAGAATATAGAGGCACAAGTGTATAGCAAAAAAATATAGGCATAATTGTAATTGTCGAATCTCACAAGTGTACAAGTGGAAAAAAATTCTTTTGATTTTTAGGGTTTACAGAAAAAATTTCTTGTGCTACTGCTACAAGTATTTTAATATTCAATGTTATATCTTCCATAGTTAAATATGTAACATTGAACGTTTATTGATTCTTTAATAGTCTAACGGATCATGTAACAATGATTATCCATTAGACTTAAAAATGATTAATATAAATTCTAATGAAGAAAGTAATAGATAAATCATCGTTATAGGAACAATATTTAACAAAGAATATTAAATATATTTCTAATTAGAAGAATAAAAGCTGATTTTACAATGAGAAAAAGTCGTTGATATATATTCAACATCAAAAAGTATGTCAATAAATACTCAAATTATTATTTATCGAAGGCTAATTTTGATGTGGTCTACGAAATGTCTAGCTTTCGACAACAAAAAATATATATTGCATTAAGCCAAGTAAGCGTTGTGGCAATGCGCATATTTCTTTTTAAAATAAGTTGAATATCAATTAAACTTGCTTAAAATTAGGTGAATGAGTATTTTTCAACTAAGGCAATAAGTCATTATATAAAGAAATTTATAATAGAATTAAATATGAAATTATACAAATATTTCAAAAAAAATATGCTATAATGATGATCCATGTCATTCTATATAATCGTGGAAACAAAAATTTTGACTTGCGACGATTTAACCATAATACAAAATCAGTTGCTAAAATTAGGGAGCAGATAATTATAACAACAATGTGTTTGTTGTTTGACAAGGGAAATTTTGTTGCGTGGAGTTAAAAATGGAGTTTTATCACTTGTGCCCTTTTTAGATTTTGCAATATTATGTCTCTCTATTTTTGTAATATCATCGGTGCCTCTATATTCTTACAAAATCCATAATTCTTTCTTTTTTTAATATCAATTACTTTACAATAACAGAAGGGCAAAATTGTGAATTTCGTGAGAATATCTAGACACAACTGATATTACCAAATAGAGAAGGATATAATTTATATTGCAGAATCTAAAAAGGGCACAAGCGATAAAGATCCTAAAATTTGTATTCCTTTTGCAGCAACAGGAAACTTAATGTCATCTCGTTGCCACAGTTCGTTGCTAGCATGACATTTGGTGGTAGTAATGTGATGAATACCCATTCATCACTCTTTATTCTTTTATTTTAGCTGCAAAACCTTTGCCAAACACATGTATATTCCTGTAAATACAAATAATTGTCAATCAGCATGCATTTTGTAAATATGCATATTTATCATGTTTTTGTGCATAAATAAAAGAATAAAGAGATAAAAGAAAAAAGAGGGGGATATTTAGAATAAATATTGAGCGACCTAATCCCAAGGGAAGGATCAGCATGGGCCTGACCGCATAAAAACCCAAGTAGAGGGAGATAAGGAAGCTCATATGTGTAAATATACCTATATATAAAATAAAAATATTTTCCTCTAAAAATAAAAATAAAAATGGGTTCCTATTTATTTGTAAATATTTGTAAATATAAAAGTAAAATAAAAATAAGAAAAAGAAAAGAAAATTAAAAGGAAAATAAAATACCCTTCACCCTTGTACATAAGCCATGTAGATAGAAACCCTTTATCTATTTATTTATCCCTATAAATAAATAAATTAAAATTCCATAAAAATTGTATACACTCTATATGTCATGGTGTAAATAAATAAAATAAAAATCATAAAAACAAAAATAAAATAAAAAGAAATAAAAATAAAACCAACTCCCAATATTGTATATATACCACATATGTATATAAATAAAAGTAATTATTTCACCCTTATACATAAATAATAAAAATAAAATAAAAATACCAAAATATTCCGAATTTTATCCTGTAAATAAATAAAATATAAAATTGGAATAAAAATATACAAAAATAAGTAATTAAAAATAAAAAATCAAAAAGACAATATTGTATATATACCTATATATTATACTATATTGTACATACCTTATTTTTATTTCAAAAAAAAATAAAAATCACAAAAAAAATAGTTTAAAATAAAAGAAATTTTTTTCATGTTTTGAGTTTTGGATAATTCGGCCATTTACTATTTTTTATTGAATTCCAAATCTTTTACACGTGGCTGCATCCCATTGGTCTACGGGGGATGTTGACCCCCCGGTCAACTCCCCCCTGGACCACTGACTTCCGGATCCGCGCCCGACCCGCTTCTTCTCCCATTTATTGTGCCTCGATCCGAGCTCTAAATCCACTAACCCTGGGTCCTAATCATTCCCTGATCAACCCAGATCCACGCTCGGCCGTTAGCATCGGGGTCCGTGCTCCGATTTTCTCGCCCGACACCCTTCTAGCCGGACCCCTAGGACTATATAGCGTCAGCTCCGGCCGCACTTTCAGGCATCTTTGGCTCCGCACTCTTCTTCCCAGGACCTCCATTGCTCTTGCCTGAGTGACAGCAAGCTGAGGGTAGTGTCGCAGCGAGGCGAGAGTGCCCGGTCATCGATCCGGTGACCTAGCACCGCCGTGCGTTACCCCTTGCGTGGTGCTCGAGCCTCGGGCATCGATGGCCCTCGAGGCAAGGACCTAGAGCTTCAGCAGCTCGCCCCCAGTCGACCTCGACCATCAGGTAACCTTAGTTCCCTTTAGCTTTCGCCAATTTCAGTTTACGCCCAATTTAGTTCATCGTCGTCGACAGTCGATTCCGACCACACCCGTCCCATATTCGATCATCGGAACCGACCTTCACCTTCGTCCTTCTCCCCATCACATTCTCCACCCATCCATTCAACCCAGTTTGCACAGGAACTGGGAGTCGGTCTCCTTCACCGCCGCATCGCCGGAGACCGTTCGCCCCGACACGCCGACCCCCCACTTCGCACCTAACCGGGTTGAGGCATTTTGCCCTTGACCCAGGAGTGTTCCTGTGCAGCTTTGCAGGTGAGAGGAGGACCATCTGAGGTCCCCCACGTTCAGCACAGGAGCTTCAGCTCCGCCGTTGTCTCTTGGGCTCTTCGGAGCTCCTTGGCGCCATCGGAGAGGTTCTTCAGATGCGGGAGGCTCCGGCGATTCTCTTCCGATCTTCAGAAGCCCCCGATGAGAGCCACCGTGCGCATACCAGGACGACGAAGTTCGCCGCCACCTGTTCTTCGTGGACCCTCCAGAGCCATCCATCCGCCCTTGCCTTGCCAAATATGTGGAGGACCGTTCGATCTAGGCGAAGAAGAGGCCCAGCAGCCACCGTCGATCCGACACGTGGCCTCTTCTCCGCCCTCCATCCAGCGAAGGGTAGCCAGCGCTTCTCGACCGTCGACCCCACCGTGGCGTACCTTCCACCGTTGGATCAGAGCCAGGTCTTCTTCGTTGAGGCGCCCCTACTCCCGACCGTTCGATCAGCCACGTGGTGCCGTCGCAGCCCTTGGATGAATAAATGGGGTTATATCACTTAGGCCCCCTTTCTTTTTGTTTTTATTAAATAGTCCTGTAAATATTTTATACCTTTTATTTTAGTTTGGTAAATTGCACTTAGGACCTGCTAGGTAACTTTTATTGCATTTCTACCCTTGCCTATTGTGGACACGTGCTTCGTCACGTGTATTGTTGGTGGTTTTGCATATATGGGCATGTAATTTGTACGTGTTATGGAATGAAAAATCTTTTTGGTGAATTGCATTGATGCCCCTGTGAGTGGTTTATTTTTGCATGTGCCGAATTTAGTGGGCTTTTTACACTTAAACCCCTGGACTTTTAGCACCTGTTGCTAATAGGTCCAGAAATTAAAATATTTGCATTTGGGTCCCTGAGTTCCCAGGGCACGTGCTTCGTGCGTGCATTCATGGCATTTTTGCACCTGGACCCCCTGGACTTTCGTTTTTTTCCTTAGGCCCCTGAAACATATTTTTATTACGATCAGGTCCCCGTGCACTGTGGGCTCTTGGTTGTTTTAAATAAAATATCAAATCTCATCTAAATCAAGCGAAAATTTGACACATGGCTCCTGCCACTGTGTAGAATTTTAACTGATTTTTGGGAAATTTTTGGAGCCATTTTATTATTTTTTAAAAATTCAAAAACACCTCTTTTTCTATCTGTCCAGTTTAGAAATTCACAAAAAAGTATTAAAACACTTTCAAAAATTCTAAAAAATCCATAATCTGTTTGTTTGAGTGTGTTTGATTTTCTGACCAAATTTGGTCATTTTTGGTCTTATAGAAAATATAAAAATTGAAAACTTTGAAAATCTCATAAAAATTCTAATAATTAATAGAAAACCCTAAAAATAATAAAATCAAGCTTTGAATTTTCCTTTTTGTTAATAGTTTACATGAAAAATTACTTCAGCCTTTGTTAGGGTCATTTTATATTTTGTTTTGACCCTTGAAGCTTGGCTGGACAGTGTTCATTGATTTTTGCCTTATTTCATTTTTATAAAATTCTATAAAAATCAGAAAAATACCAAAAATTCACTAATCACAGTAAAAAATATAAAAATCATAAAAATATTTTTGTTTAATTCTTTTGAGCATTTTAGAGTAATTAAATAATTGTTGAAAGTTGCTTGTGTTTATTGTTTTCTTATTTTTCTTTATAATTAAAAATTCCAAAAAAATATAAAAATATTAAAAATCCACCAAAAAGAATTTGTTTTTATTTTCTTTATTTCTGACTACTTTGTAGGCCGCAAGACCAATCCGCGCTCCCTGAGTCCGACCCTGGTCGCTATACCAGGCTAATCCAATAGCCAGGGCCACTAGTTGATTTTATTGATTTTGTCTTTATTTTGGTGGTCTGCACTTACATTTTTCTTATTGAGGTGGATTTATCGAGCGGTTAAGGTCGCAACGACCTTCGCTATATTTTATCCACCTTAGTTCATTCGGAAATTCGACTCATCAGAATGGCGCCGTTGCCGGGGAGCACGGCTTAGTAGTCGTTTTATTTTTCTTTTTATTTTGTTTTCTTTTTCGCGGCTTTCCGTAGCTCTTTCTGAGTCCGTGGCTTTTCGCAGCTTTCTATTTTTCTTTTATTTTTGCTTTTTTTATTTTATTTTATTTTATTTTATTTTTATTTTTGTTTGTTTTTGCTTGTTTATTTTTCTTGATATTTTTGCACATAGACCCTGTTTTCCCTTATTTATTTTATTTCCTTTATTTTATTAAGGCTTGACACACTCTTCTGTTTTCTTGCGAGGACCCGAGGACTGAGGCGGCGACTTTCGAGGAGCCGGCGCAACCGTGGTGATCGGAGGCGGCTCCCTTCTGCACGGAGCCGCAGGAGAGCGCGAGGAAGCAGCCGGGTGTGGGAGGAGTAGTTTAGAGTAGTTAGGTTTATTTTCTGCAACATTTGAACTATTGTAATAATACAAGTACATGACTCTCTCTTGGACTTAGACACTCTCGGGGTCTGTTTCGCCGAGCACCGGTGTGCTCGGGGGACCCCTTAGTTTTCTTCGCGGTTTTTCGCGGTTTTGTTTTCTTTACTGCCTTTTCCGGTTTCTCGCGGTTTTTCGAGCCCCTAGCCTTAGTATTTTCTACTTGATTGTGACGTAATTAGTAGGATCCAAGCACCCTAATATATGCCTGCACCTATAGATCGGTAATTGGAGCTATAATAAAAAGATTAATAAAATAGTTGACTCACTTCCATCGAGCCTACGTGCCGCAGCCCACCCTGCCAAGCGCTGCTCCTGAACCCGATTTGTCGGGAGGAGGAGGGGTGGACCGAGACCGGACTCTTTGGATTGGAGGTTGTTGATCGACTAGTTGTTCTTTCGAGTAGACTTGCTATTTAGGAACTCGGTTTTCCGCCTGTACCATTTAGGTAGTTTATTTTCAGTCTTTCAATTCTGCGCGGACCATTTTGCATGTAGACTGCTGGAGTCAGGTACGCATCTCTTACTCTGCATGCATCATTGATTTCATCGCACATCGGCTTTTTCGACTTCTCCCCCCTGATTTTTGGACTTAATAACCAGGAGAGCTGAAAAATTCGTTAGGCGATTTCTTTTTATTGAAAAATACCTAAAAAGAAAAACAATAAAATTTGGGACTGCCAACTCTATCGACCCTAAAAGACGATCACCGAAAAATTTGTCTTGGGGAGAGCAACCCTCTCATTGTCTGGTTTGCTTGCGCGAGAGAGTGACCCGCACACTAGGTAGAGCCCTCCGATATTTTTCTCGACTGATTACCGGCTATTTCTGTACGGGACAATCGGTTGAGAAAATATCGGGTTACCCAACATGTCACGTAATCGCTCTGCTATCCTAACTGATCACCAAATAAAATTGACAACATAATTGACCGAGCCTTTACGGTCTTCAGCTCGCGTTGCGTTGGTGAATCGGGTTTTGCTTGTGATCATAGTTGTTACCAGATCTCATCCGCCAAACTCGCCAGATCAAGATGATGGGCGAAAGGTCTCTTAGGCAGCCTTTGGTTGCACCGCTTCCCAGCACTTCTACCTGTTCATCTAGGTTGGTTCGCGAGAGCCGAGACCCGCTTTCCGAACCCGAGTTCGACTCCACCCTGTTCCCCTCGACCCCCCTTCTTCTGAGTCCGAGATACCAGTGCCAGAGGAGAGACAGACAGATGATTCATCGGCACCTAAGTTTGGATGCTTTGCTTTTGCAGAGACTATGGCTAGCAGCAGTGATGACCGCACCAGAGGTCCCCAGCTTGAGCAGACATTCATTATGGACCAGGGTGCGATCAACTCCACCCTGATCACCTCCCTCGAGGCAGTTCAGCAGTAGTTGAGGGATCAGGGAGAGTTTATGATTGAGATGAGGCGTGAGATGGAGCAGTTGAGAGCCGCTCGCGACCAGCGCGAGCCCGGAGACGGGCCGAGGATACCCGACCATGCAGCAGCCGCCGCAGCAACCGCAGCAGCAGCAGCAGCATCGAGACCGATGCGGGAGTAACACAACCCCAGATCGACCTTGTTGCATCACTAGGTTGTGCTACCAGCTATCGTGGGGGACTTCAAGTTCCCCCCGAACACTTTGCAGCTCCTCCCCCGATTCTATGGGCTCGCCACAGAGGAGCCCCATCTCCTCCTCCAAGAGTTCTTGATGATCTGCAGCATAGTCCACGACCGTCAGGTGGACCAGGATACCATACGGATGATTGCCTTCTCCTTCTCCTTAGCAGACAGAGCAGCCACCTGGCTGAAGCATCTGGGGAAGTTCGTCTACACCTGGGAGCAGCTCCGCACCGAGTACTTGCACAAGTACTACCCACTCGGGCAGACGAACGTCGCTAGAGCCCTGATCAGCAACTTCTCCATGCTCCCCAACGAGCAGTTTCACGAGGCATGGGAGAGGTTCAGAGAGCTGACCAACAGATGCCTGCACTATGACATCTCGAAGCCAAACCTAGTTCAGAGCTTCTTCAGCGGGCTGACACCAGAGCTTCAGGGCTTGGTGAACGTTTCTTGTGGCGGGTCCTATTTCGCCAAGGATCACGATCAGGTTTGGGCCATCTACGAGGAGATGGTCGAGAACTACATGGTGATGTCCCAGACCAGGTTGTACACACAGGGACGCCAGCAGCCACAGACCGTGCAGTACCAGAGGATAGCACGGGTCGACATCGGTCCTTCCAGTTCATCAGCGGCAGCAGCACAGACTGAGAGTTCAGCCATAGACATGGGGATCATCAGTGAGAAGCTGGACCGGATGGAGATTATTGAGAAGAAGCAGTGCCAGGGCATCACGCAGATGGAGCAGATGGCACAGACTCTAAGTGGCCTGAAGACACAGCTCATGTGTCTCCAGGAGGCACAGACGGCTTCCCAGCCCCGTCTTCAGGCACGAGGCGATCCGAGTAGCAGCAACAGCTCGTCCCAGTGCTCCAGCTCCCACCAGTAGCCTAGACAGGTTCTCTTTGTACAGGCGGAGCCGTACCAATAGCCGCAGCCCACTTACCAGTCACCGCCATCTCCGAACACGCAGATAGTGGTATACCAGCCGTATCAGCCTCTGGCAGTGCTCCCGCCAGCCCCCTACGAGTCAGAGCCGTTGATGGATGTCAACGGGATTTCGTACGACCCCCCCAGCCCGGTATCCGACGAGACCATCCCGGATTCCGTTGGTCGGTCGGAGGTACCCAGCCCCAACAGCAGCCGTCAGGACAGGGCGGCCAGTACAGCCATTAGAGGGATCACCAGTAGAAGTAGCCCCTAGTGTACCCACAACAGCAGCCACAGCAGTCACAGCAGTATGGTCCTCGACCCTATCAGCAGGGACAGTCTTGGAGGCGTGATCAGCCTCATCAGTCGCAGCATCATCCACAGTCTTACCCCTCTCACCCACAGTAGCAGCAGCAGCCTCACTACCGGAGAGGCTACCCGTCAGGTCCTCATGGGCCATCCTATGAGAACCCCGCCTTGGATGACATAGCCCGCCTTCTCACTGATCAGTAGGCTACATTCCGACGGGAGATGGATGAGTTCCGCCAGGAGATGCGGGACATAGTGAGAGGGAAGGCCACCATCCCTGCCCAGATAGAGCCCAATCCGAACAACCTCAAGAAGAAATCTGAGCAGGTAGATTGTACTGAATATGCCACTCCTAGTGATACATTTGGAGATATGTCTGCATATTTATTTGATACTAATTTTGTCACGCTTAGGAGCGGTAGGATGCCAGCAGGCGGCGACTCGTCTGAGCGACACCCCGAGGATACTTCCAGAGCGCCAGGCGAGGAGGAGAGCGGTACTGAGGCTGCTAGAGATGATGACGGTAGTACTGATGCCACCACGGATGCTGATCCCACCGGCGATACTGATAACAGGCCTGACCACTCGGGTATAAGGTACAGAAATAGGGTCGTTGTGACCCAAGCGATCAGGCGATGTGTATCAAGAAAAATCGAACCACTAATGACAAATCAAGCAATCAAAACAAAGAAGCGGTCCTGCTATATGTTTAACCTGGTATAGCACCCAGGGTCAAACTCAAGGAGCACGGGTTGGCCGAAGGCCTACGAAGTAGTAAAAATGAATAAAATAGAAGAGGAAAATGTTTTTAGTGGTTTTTTTAATTATTTTTATATTTTTTTGGATTTTTAATAATGTAAAGAAAATAAAAGAAACACAAATAAGCACACTTCAACAATTTATTTAATGCAACAAAATTCAACCAAAAATTAAAACAAAAATATTTTTATGTGTTTTATAATTTTTTATGTTTTTGGTGAATTTTTGGGATTTTCCTGATATTTATTTTATTTTCTAAAAATCAAACAGTAACAAAAACAAGGGGTACTGTCCAGCCAAGCCTAAAGTCCCTCGATAAAATACCTAAGGACCTCAAAAAGGCCTGGAGGTAATTTTCCTATAAAATAGATGAAATAAGGAAAATTTAGGTACCAGATTTATTGTTTTTGGTTTTTAATGTATTTATTAGAATTTTTATGGATTTTTTGGGGTTTTTAAGTTTTTAAGGTTTTCCAGTGGTGAAAAATAGCCAAAATTGGCTAGAAAATAAAGGAACACAAACTAAACAGTGGCTAATTTTTATAGAATTTTTAGGGGTGTTTTTGTATTTTTTATGATTTTCTAATCTAGACAGTAACAAAAACTAAGGTTTTTGAATTTTTAAAAACAACAAACGAAATCAAGAATGTCCTAAAAAATTCACAAAAATCCTACACCATGGCAGGAGCCATGTGTCAAATTTTCGTCGAATTTGGAGGTGATTTGATATTTTATTCAAAAATGACAAGAGGGTACTGTGCACAGGGACTAGAATGCAAATACCCAAAGTTCTGGGGGTCCAGGTGCAAAATACCCAGCCAATCACGTGCCAAGCGCGTGCCTGGGGCACTCAAAGACCTATATGTAATAAAAATAAGTCCCAGGGACCAATTGGTAACACGTACCAAAAGTCCGAGGGCCTCAGCTGTAAATATCCCAAAATAAAACGCACATGCGTAAAACAACCACGCACAGGGGTATAAATGCAATTAACTAAAAAGTTTCTTTCATTTCAGAACAATCCAGAACTACAAGGGCATGAACAGCAAATATCCCAAAATCACACGTGACGAAGCACGTGGCTCACAATAAGCGGGGGTATATATGCAATTACACTAAAGCGCAAGGTCCATTGTGCAAATAAACCCTAAACTAAACAACGTATTTAAATATTTACAGGACTCAAATGAAATAAAGCAAAGATAAGGGCCTAAGGGTAAATTACCCTTTATTAACCGGAGCTGCTGGATGGCCGCCACGTGGCGATCGGACGGTCAGGATGGGGGCGGCTCTCGACGCTGCTGCTGCTCTGGTCGATCCAACGGTCCAGGCCAGGACACGTGTGGATCTAACGGCCTGGATCTATCGCCTCAGATCTGACGTCCACGTGCGCTCCAGGAACCAACGGTTCAGATCAGACCTGGAGCGAGGAGGCGCGATCAACGGCTCTCGAGGATGCTGGATGAACTGAAGGCCGGCGAACTTCACCGGCCTCGTGAAGACGCCTCCGGCCTCCTCTGTTGCGCCCTAATATCGGAGGAGCTCCGGCGTGAAGGTGCGCAGCTGCTGATGGTCTCCGATGTCCCAGCCGAGCTCGGGGGAGCTCCGACGAGGGTGGTGGAGGTGAAGCTCCTGGGCTGGATGTCGAGAGGCCTCAGATGGCCTCCGCTGAGCCTGCAAAACCCCTCAGGAGATTCGCGGGTCGAGGGCAAAGTGCCTCGACCCAGTTAGGCAACGTGGAGGTGATCGGTGCGTCGGGGCGACGGGCTCCGGCGAAGGTGAAAGATGGTGGAGCCCGGTTCCCAGCTCCTGTGCGAGCTGGGTTGTGTGAGTGGGTGCAGAATGTGCGGCGGAGGACGGCGGAGATGTGGGTCGAGTCCGATGGTCGAGAGATGGTCGGAACCGGGGCGAATCGACGAAAGAAGGCGGCGGCGAAGATTGGGGGTAAACGGAAATTGGACGAAATGGCTAAGTTAAGGGACTACCTGGGGTGAAGGAGTAGACTGTGCTGGAGCTGGGGAAGCTCCCGGTCGTCGCCTCAAGGGGTGTCTCTGCCCGAGGCTCGAGCTCGCTTCAGGTGGCGGAGCTACGGCGGGGGTATCGCCGGATCAGTGGATTCGCCGGCCTTCCTCGCTGCAACAGGGTGGGGCGGCGAGCTGTCACCTCGCTCTCTCTCTGGAGCTTACTGGAAAGCTACGCGAATGGCCAAAGATGCGTGAAATGGGTGGCGGAGCTCGCTTAAGTAGGCTGGAGGGATCCGAGAAGAAAGGATCGGGTAGGGTCATGGTGGCGCGCGGATCCCGAGATTGATGCCCGGCGAGGGTGTCGGATGTGGGAGGTGTAAAACGGAGCCGGGGTTTGGGTGATAGGCAATCGGGTCGAACGGGGAAAAATCCGAGAAGTGGGGTTCGACGCTCGAACCCGTGAGAAGTGGTCCTGGGGGGGCCAGTTGACCGGGCGGTCAACATCCCCAGGAGCCAATGCAGTCAGGCCACGTCGCAGGATATTGAAGTGACAAATGGAGGTAGTTAGGGCCCGATTCAGCCAAACCTCAAAACACAAACTATTTTTATTTTATTTTTTTTCTATTTTTTTGGTGATTTTTAATTAATTTTTGGAAATAAAATTAAGGTATTTACAAGGTAGGGTTAGATATAGGTATATATACATTATATAGGCTTTTGATTTTTTATTTTTAATTATTATTTTTATACAATTTTATTCCCATTTTATATTTTATTTATTTATAGAATAAAATAAGGAATAAAAGGGTATTTTTATTTTGTTTTTATTATTTATATACATAGGTAAAATAAATAGATATATACATCTATATACAAGGTATATGTACAATGTATTTTTTTTGTATTTTAAATTTTGTTGTCTTTATTTGATTTTTGTTTTGATTCTTTTTATTTTATTTATTTACAATATATAGCAAAGAATATTTACAAAAAGTTGGGAAAATAAATACATAGATGTGATATATGTACATGATGAAGGGGTCTTTTTAATCTTTTTGATTTTTAACTTTTTATTTTGTTTTTATCTTTTATAAATATATACAAGTATTTACAAGCATATTTTTGGGTGAGGAAAACATTTTTATTTTATTTACATAAATATATACACATGAGCCCCTATCTCCCTCTACTTGGCTTTTATGCGGTCAGGCCCATGCTGAGCCCTCCCTTGGGTTAGGTTGCTCAATATTTATTCTAAATATTTCCCTCTTTTTCTTTTTAATCTTTATTCTTTTATTTTTGCACAAAAACATGCTAATTATAGGTTTTTACACAATGCATGCTTTTGCTAATTATTCCTATTTACACATATCTACATGCATTTGCAAAGGTTTTTGTAGCTAAAATATAAGAATAAAGAGTGATGAATGGGTATTCATCACCCCCCTATACATAACTTTGCTAGTCCCTTAGCAAACACTTATTTGAAAAAGAAGTGAAAAAGAAAGAAAGAAAAAGAAAAAGAGGATGTACATGGATCAAGGTTGATTATTAAACTTGCCTTCATTAAATTGGGGCATGGAGCTCGATCAGATCTTTGGATTATTAATGTGTTGGAACCTTATTTAGACTTAAGCTTAAAACCTAACAGTCTCTAAGTTCCACTAATCTATAACCAAGACTCCTCAATGCTCCAGATCAGAACAAGTAATCAATCACAAACCCTGAAGATCATGCATCTTTTCTTGTCCTTTGAATGTGAAGTCTAAGCTCTCCACCTCAGAAATGGCAACTTGACAACCCTCCCCAACAAGGTAACTCTATGACCTCAATCTGGCCACTCTTTCCTCGAGGAGCGGGGTATTCCCTTCTAAGTTCAAGTTCAACCGGCTCAAGAAGAGGGGGTAGAAGAGAATGGGTCAAGGCCAGTGTAGCCAAGTACCCTTGGGAGCTTGACCAGTGTAGCCAAGTCTCTCTGCTGCAAGCTACAACAGGTGGATCATGAAACCAAGCTTTGCTTATTGCACTCTATATACATACTCCAGTGGGATTATCATTTTCTATCAGACCCACCACTTTTTTGGAGTTCTTTTCTTTTTGCACACATTTTTTTTTCAAGTGCATCTGTACAACATATACATGTGCAGCATATATACAAGGAGTTTTTCCTCTTGAGCCAGTAGACTATCCCTCTTTTGAAGCTTTATTGCAACCCACAACTCCCGTCGTTAGACCTCATGGCAACCAGACCAAGTTGAGACGCACTTCCTTCACTATAAGAAGAAGAGAGGTTCCGCCTAGAAGTACTACCCTCATATCCTACCCCAAGTCAAGGAAGACTGCCTCCTCACCACCTCATCCGTGAAGAGCTCGGTGCATAGTGCTGGTGTCCAAGTAAAGCCATAATCTATATGAGTCATGTGTTGTTGTTAAGTGCTCTACTTAGGCTCATTGAGATGACATGTGATAATAGCCTAGTGGACTCAAAGAATTAAGTCACCATGGACCTGAAAAGCCTTAAACCTAAGCCCTATAAGGTTCCTCTTAGAAATTAGGCGGATTAAGATCTTAATCGAGCTCCATTTCTCAATTTGATTCCAGGCTAGTTTAAGTGTCAACTATCATCCAGAAAAACTATATACATATGTACAAAAAGATGCTTATTTACACAAATTTTACAATCATGCAAAATTTTTGAAAAATGTTTTTGAAATCATGAATGGATGATGCATGAAGTGCAAGTTTTGCAAAAAGATATTTACACACATTTACACAAGATTTTTGCAAACTTTTGATTTTCAAAACATTTTGGAAAAATTTTGTACTATATACATAATTTTGATACAAAAATATTTACACAAGCTTTACACAAAAGATTTTTGAAATCATTTTTACAAAAATAATTTGTATACTAGCTATGTATGTGCAAATAAAAGAAGATTATGTACATGAAATTTTTTTTTTAATTTTTGTGGTTTTTAGCCATTTTATTTATTAACACACTCACACAAAGTATGAGTTATGGCTAAAGTATATATGAAATATATACACACACCCCTATACTTAGCTCGAACGATGTCCTCAGAGTCAAGAGCGATGAAGAAGACATAACTCGTGCTAGGTATAGGAAGGTGAAAAGAAAGGCTATACAAAAGGGAAATGAAAAATCAAGAGGGACTCAGGTCTCCCCCCTATACTTAGGATCAAATAATCCTAAGTATAGCAGGCTGTATACTAAGGAAAAACCTGAGTGCAGAATGTACAGGGTCTACCCCCCCTATACTTAGGGTGAAATATCCCTAAGTATAGGCAGCAAAAACAGGGGTAGATAGAAACAAAAGAAATACCCGAAAGGTCTCACATCCCCCCTATACTTAGGGTAAAGTGCACCCTAAGTATAGCATACTCATAAGATGAAGGAAGGGATGTGGGACTAAAGAATGTAGTGATATGGACATCTGGATCTATACAAGGCGGAAGATCAGTGAAACTCAGGCGTGAGATGTATTAGATGTGAGTCAAAGACCACATCTCACGCAAAATGAATAGGGGCAAGATCAACGACCCGCGGCTCATGATCTAGAAATGGTTTGAGCCGTTGGCCGTTCACTCGAAAGGTACTCTCAGAAGACAACTCAGATATGTCGATGCTACCATTGTCGTGTACCTTTCTAACCAGATAAGGTCCCTTCCATTTGCTCTGTAGCTTCCCTGGAAATAGGCGTAGCCTCGCATCAAACAGCCATACTCCCTGTCCAATCTCGAAATGCTTGTGGCTGATATGAGAATCATGCCACTCCTTGACTTTCTCCTTATAATGTAGGCTGCTTGAGAAAGTTGCATCTCTAAGCTCCTCCAGGGCAGCTAGCTCTGCCCTCCTCTGGTCTCCCATACCATCTGGATCCATCAAAATATCTGTAACTGCCCAAAGTGACTTGTGCCTCAGCTCAACAGGTAAATGGCATGGCTTGCCATATACGAGGCGAAAGGGAGATGTGCCCAAAGGTGTCTTGAAAGACGTCCTATATGCCCACAAGACCGAGTCCAAAAGCTGTGACCAATCCTTTCGGTCAGGGCGGACGACTTTCTGCAGAATAGTCTTGATCTCCCTATTCGACACTTCGGCTAGACCATTCGTCTGTGGATGGTAAGGTGTAGCAACACGATGATCTATGCCGAACTCGCTAGCAAGTGCCTTCACATGGTCGTTGATGAAGTGAGATCCCCCATCAGAAATCAGAACTCGTGGAACCCCAAACCGCGTGATGATGTGCTTCCTCAAAAATCTGCAAACGGTCCTCGCATCAGCGGCTCGGGCGGGGATAGCCTCCACCCAACGACTCACATAATCAACGGCCAACAGAATGTACTCAAATCCCTGACTCTTAGGGAATGGAACCATGAAATCGATGCCCCATGCGTCAAAAACCTCACAGAAGTGAATGGGCTGCATCGGCATCATATCACGCTGTCCACAAGTGCCCATCCTCTGACAGTCAGTACACCTCTTCACGAACTCATCTGAGTCCTTGAAGAGGGTAGGCCACCACAAGCTGGATTGGAGCACTTTCTGTGCCGTTCTCCTCCCAGAATGATGTCCTCCTGCCTCAAGCTTGTGGCAGTAAGTGAGGACGCTATGGTGTTCCTCCTGAGGAATACACCGACGCCAGACGCTATCCCCTCCTTCGTGGTAAAGGATGGGATCCTCCCAATGGTAGGACTTGGCCTTCGCGAGGAAGGTCTCAAGCCTCTGCCTGGGCCAATCTTGTGGGACTTTCCCAGCAACGAGAAAGTTCACAATATCGGCGTACCATGGGAGTGAGGCGATAGCAAGGATCGCCTCATCTGGGAAGGTATCTCTAATAGGGTCAATCTGCTCAGAATCCTCAGGCTGCTCTAGTCGGGAGAGATGATCCGCCACCACATTCTTGACTCCAGGCTTATCCTTGATCTCAATGTCGAACTCCTGGAGTAGAAAGATCCATCTAGTCAGTTTGGCCTTGGCATCCTTCTTTGCCATGAGGTACCTGATGGCGGTGTGATCTGTAAACAAAGTCACTCTAGATCCAATGATATACGATCTGAACTTATCTAGGGCGAACACTACGGCTAGCATCTCCTTCTCTGTGACCGTGTAATTCCGCTGGGCGGAATCCAATGTGCGG
The DNA here is from genome assembly GCA_037367405.1 of Ottelia alismoides. Lineage (NCBI taxonomy): Eukaryota > Viridiplantae > Streptophyta > Magnoliopsida > Alismatales > Hydrocharitaceae > Ottelia > Ottelia alismoides. The sequence continues at coordinate 275,522 of JAZKJV010001705.1, forward strand.
CTAGCATAGTGTATGGCAAACGGAACTCCATCCCTCCTCTGTCCCAGCACTGCCCCTACGGCAAAATCGGAGGCGTCCGTCATGATCTCGAATGGGAGAGACCAATCAGGCGGCTGGAGGACAGGAGCCTCAATGACACACTGCTGGAGAGTCGCGAACGACGAAAGACACTTGTCATCGACAAGGAACTCAGTGTCTTTCGTCAAGAGGTCAGTCAACGGTCGGGCAATCCTGCTGAAATCCTGAATGAATCTCCTATAAAATCCAACGTGCCCCAGGAATGACCGTAGCTGCCTCAGATTGGACGGTGGTGCGAGTTTCCTAATGACATCAACCTTGGCCGGATCAACCTCCATGCCCCTGTTGGAGATGATATGGCCAAGCACCGTCCCTTGAGTCACCATGAAGTGACTCTTCTCCCAAGATAGCACCAAATGATACTCAATACATCGCTGGAGTACTCGATCTAGGCAGTCAAGACAAGAATCGAATCCGTCGCCATAGATCGAGAAATCATCCATGAAGACCTCCAAACACTCCCCTACCATGTCCGAGAAGATCGACAGCATGCACCTCTGAAAAGTCGCAGGGGCATTGCATAGCCCACATGGCATGCATCGCAAAGCATACGTGCCGAAGGGACAGGTAAAGGTGGTCTTCTCCTGATCCTCAAGAGCGATGGCCACTTGGTTGTAGCCCGAGTACCCATCCAGGAAGCAATAATGGCTCTTCCCTGCCAGTCTCTCAATGATCTGGTCAATAAAAGGCAAGGGGAAATGGTCCTTCTTGGTGGCTTGGTTGAGTCTCCTGTAGTCAACACAAACCCTCCAAGAGGTGGGTACTCGTGTAGCAATCTCCTCTCCCGACTCACTGATCACAGTCGTGATGCCCATCTTCTTGGGCACCACATGCAAGGGGCTGACCCACTTGGAGTCGGAAATGGGATAAATAAAATCTGCACTCCACCATTTTGATATTTCCTTCATCACAACCTCTCTCAGGTTGGGGTTCAGTCGCCGCTGGAACTCACGCGACGGCTTCGCCCCCTCCTCGAGATAGATATGGTGGGAGCACAGTGATGGACTAATCCCATGGAGATCTGCTACGTTCCATCCGATCGCCTTGCGGTTCTTTTCAAGAACCCCCATCAAACGGGATTCCTGCTCTCCAGTCAACTCGACGGAGATGATGACTGGGTACATCTCTGGCTCGCCCGCAAGGAATCGATACTTCAGCGAAGTAGGGAGTGGCTTCAGCTCTGGAATGCTCGGTGCTGACAAATCTGGCTGCGGAAGAAACTGAGTGAAATCTGCTAAGTCTGCCAAATCTGCCTGGGAAAGTGAAAGCGTACTCTCGCAAACTGGATCGGAAGAAGGCTGCTCAACTGCACTGTCTCTGCTCAGCTCTGCATCTACCTCCTCCTCATCTACAGGCTCAGGTGAACTCAGGTCTGGCATCTGATCATAGCAATCGGCCCAATCAGACTCTGAATCCGAGGGATCTGTATCAACCGCGGTGGCATCAGTACCACCGTAAAGCGAGGTGGCCTCAGCACCACCATCACCGAAAATCGTGTCGCGATCAAGGACCGGCTCTGCTTCCTCTATGGTATCCTGAACCAGGGTTGTGCTCTCCAGACTCTCCTCTGCTATCATCTCGGCATCAGCTGTATCTGAATATGAGAGGATGGTCTGTGCTGCAGGATCTGCCCAAGCTGCCTCATCGTCTGTGATCACAAAATCACAGTCCTGGTGGATGTCTGGCTCTACATCTGTCAGCTGCTCTAAATCTGTACTCGCATCTGAGCGAGCTCTATCTCTAGCTCTGTAGTCCTCGACCGTCTCTATTTGTATACTCTCTCCCTCGACGCGAAAGTACACCTTCCCGCTATCATGATCAGTCACCGCCTTGGCTGTGGCCAAGAACGGACGACCAAGTATGATGGAGGTATCGGTCACTGACTCAGGGATCTCCATGTCCAACACTACGAAGTCCACGGGGAATTTCAGGCCCTGAATCGTGACGATAACGTCTCGTAATAACCCCCTCGGCCTCTTGACAGATCGATCAGCGAACTGAAGGACTGTCCTGCTCTGTCGAAGAGTGCCCAACTCGAAGCGGTCGAGAAGGGCTACCGGAAGAAGGTTGATCGACGATCCGCTATCTAGTAGAGTACGGTCGAACCTCTGCTCATTGATCTGGCATCTGACATACGGGGCCCCTGAATCTGGCCTCTTGGCTGGCAGACGGTTCTGGATCGCAAAACACGTGGCTTTGGTCAGCACATGTATCTCTGAAGTGTGGTTCCTCCTCCTCCTCCTGACTGTAGTCCTCTCTCTCAAAGATCGCTAGAGAAGGGGGATGTGCTGCAAAGCCTCCTGGAGGGTCAGCTGGATGTGGAATCGATCGATCATGCTCTGGCTGAACTCCTCAAGCTCTCTCTTTTTTGGATCTTTTTCTTTTTTCTTCCCCTTCCCCATCTGAAGGGCTCTAGGGAAGGGGATCACAGGGTCCTTCGCAGATGAAGGACTAGGAAAAGGCCTAGACGGTTCGATGTCCGGATCCACACATACATCATGCACCACAGTGGGACCAGAAGAAACTAAACCTTTTCCTTTATTCACAACAGTATTCTGAGGTACATGAACTGAAGGAAAGACAACATTTCTATCACGACAAACACTGGTGGCCTCAGTACCACCGTGGGCTGGCTCTGTTGCTGCTGCTGGTAGACGTCTCGCGGCATTAGTACCGCGGGCTGGCTCGGCTAAAAGGGTGGCATCAGTACCACCTCCTCGAACTGGTGAAGCGGCGGCCTCAGTACCGCCGGTGGAATCAGCATCCTTGGTGGCCTCAGTGCCACCGTCATCATCTGGAGCGGCCTCAGTACCGCTCTCCTCCTCCTCATGTGGCGCCTCTGAAGTATCCTCGTGGTGAAGCTCAGATGAGGCGCCGCCGCCTGCTGGGGTCCTACCGCTCCTAAGTGTGACAAAATCAGCATCAAATAGATCCGAAGATGTATCAACAAATGGGTCACTAAGAGTGGCAGACTCAGTGTGTAATACCTGCTCATATTTCCTCTTGAGGTTATTCGGATTCGGCTCAATCTGGGCTGGAATGGCGGCCTTCCCTCTCACCAAGTCCCGCATCTCCTAGCGGAACTCGTCCATCTCCCGTCTGAATGTGTCCTGCTGGTCCGTGAGGAGGCGGGCGATGTCATCCAAAGCGGGGCTCTCGTGGGAGCCCGACGGGTAGCCTCTCTGGGGATGAGGCTGCTGGAACTGTTGCTGGTGGTAAGAGGGGTATGAGGAAGGGTGCTGCTGCTGAACTGGGTGAGCCTGCTGCTCACGTCTCCACGACTGTCCCTGCTGCTGATAGGGACGAGGAACGAAGGATGATGGCTGGTGCTGCTGGTATGCTGGGGGCTGCTGCTGCGGCTGGTGGTGATCTCTCTGCTGGGAGTACTACCCTCCCTGTCCTGACGGCTGCTGCTGGGGCTGGGCACCACCACTCCCCCACCTGAATCCGGGATGGTCTCGTCGGATCCCAGGCTGGGGGCGGTCATACCAAATCCCGTTGACATCCATCAACGGCTCGGCATCGTAGGGGGCTGGCGGGAGTACTGCCAGAGGTTGGTCCGGCTGGTAGACCACCATCTGCATCTCTGGAGATGGTGGGGACTGGTAAGTGGGCTGCGGCTGCTGGTACGGCTCCGCCTGTACAAGGTGAACCTGTCTAGGCTGCACAGGGGTGCTGGAGCGCTGGGACGAGCTGCTGCTGCTGCCGGAGTCGCCTCGCGACTGAAGACGGGGCTGAGGAGCCGTCTGTGCCTCCTTGAGACACATGAGTTGTGTCTTCATGTCGCTCAGAACCTGTGCCATCTGTTCCATCTGAGTGATGCTCTGGCACTGCTTCTTCTCTATCAGCTCCATGCGGTCCAACTTCTCGCTGATAATGCCCATGTCCGCAGCTGTCGACTCTTCCTGTGCTGCTGCGGCTGCGGACGAACTGGATGGACCTGCATCTACCCGTGCTATCCGCTGGTACTGCACGGGTCCTGGCTACTGTGGTTGGGGTCTCTGACTATACAACCTGGTCTGAGACATCACCATATAGTTCTCAGCCATCTCCTCGAAGATGGCCCAGACCTGGTCGTGGTCCTTGGCGAAGTAGGACCCGCCGCAAGAAGCATTCACCAGGCCCTGTAGCTCTGGTGTCAACCCGCTGAAGAAGCTCTGCACAAGGTTTGGCTTCGTGATGTCGTGGTGCGAGCATCTGTCTAGGAGCTCTCGGAACCTCTCCCATGCCTCATGAAACTGCTCGTTGGGGAACATGGAGAAGTTGCTGATCAGGGCCCTCGCTGCATTCTTCCGCCCGAGTGGATAGTACTTGTTCAAGTACTCGGTGCGGAGCTGCTCCCAGGTGTAGACAAACCTCCCAAGATGCTTCAGCCAGGTGGCTGCTCTATCTGCCAGTGAAAACGGGAAGGCTATCATCCGGATCGTGTCCTGGTCCACATGCCGGTCGTGGACAATACTGCAGATCATCAGAAACTCCTGGAGGTGGAGGAGGGGCTCCTCAGTGGCAAGTCCGTGAAAACGAGGAAGCATCTGCAGGGTGTTCGGGGGGAACTTGAAGTCCCCCACGATAGCAGGTACCACCACCCAATGGTGCATCAGTGTAGATCCGGGGTTGTGCAACTCCCGCATCGGTCTAGGTGGTCCTCCTCCCGCGGCTGCTGCCGCTGCGGCGGCGGCTGCGGCTGCTGCTGCTGCTGCGGCTCGTGCCTCTGCATCTGGTATCTCCTCAGGCTCGCTCTGCTCATCTCGCTCTACTCGGAGGCGCTCCAACTCTCTCCTCATCTCAATCATGAATGCTCCCTGATCGCGTAACTGCTGTTGAACTGTCTCTAATGAGGCGATCAAGGTGGAGTTGATCGCTCCTTGATCCATCACAACGTGCTCTGTACGGGAACGATCCTCAGAACTGCCGGCCATGGCGACGTCTGCAAAACCGAACGAGCCCAACTCAGGTGCTGTCAAATCAATCAGTCTCTCCTCGGGCTCGTGTCTCTCAGGTAGAACAGAAAGGGGGTCGAGGGGGAACAGGGTGGAATCGTACTCGGGCTCGGAGAGCGGGTCTGAGCTCTCGCGAGCCAACCTAGATGATGAGGTAGACGTGCCCGAAAGCGGTGCAGCTAGAGGCTGCCTAAGAGACCGTCTACCCATCATCTTGATCTGGCGAGTAGTGCGGATGAGATCTGGAAAAATTACGATCAGAAAACAAACCCCCGGTTCACCAACGCAACACGAGCTGAAGACCGTGAAAGTTCAGTCAAATTATCTTGTCAATTTTATTTGGTGAACACACAAAATATCAGAGCGCTTACGTGACCTGTTAGGATATCCGATGCTAACCCAACCAACTGGCCCGCACGGAAAAGTCAGTAATCAGTTGGGACTAGCAACGTGGGGCTCTACCTAGGGTGCGGGTCACTCTCTCGCGCATCCAAACCATACAATGAGGGGGTTGCTCTCCCCAAGACAAAATTTTTAGGGTGAGCGGGTTTTAAGATCAATAAGATTAGCCAGTCCCAATTTTATGGTTTCACTTTTTAGTCTTTTTCAAATGAAAACAAACGGCCTAACGAATTTTTCGGTTCTCCTGATTATTAAGTCCAAAACAGGGGGAGAAGACGAAAAAGCCGATGCGTGACAAATCAATGATGCATGCTGAGTAAGAAATGCGTACCTGTCTCCAGCACTCTACATGCAAGATGATCCGCACAGAATTTAAAGACTGAAAAGAAACTAACCTAAATGATACAGCGGTAAAGCCGAGTCCTAGCTGAGCAATTCTAGCGATGAACCGTCTAACCGGTCACCGACCTCCAAGCCAAAGAGTCCGGTCTTGGCCCGTCCCTCATCTGTCCGACAAATCGGGGGTAGGAGTAAGCGCTTTACAGGACGGGCTGCGGCACATAGGCTACGAAGGTAAGTGAATCGGTTATTTTTATTAATGATTTTTAAGTAGGTCCAATTAACGATCTATAGGAACAGATAAGCAGTTAGGTGTGTGGATCCTACTAAGTACGGCACAGTCACCAGAAATTCCTAAGTCTAGGGGCTCGAGCAAAAACCGCGTAAACACCGGAAAAGACAGAAATAAAAGAAAAAGAAAGCCACGAAAAAGCCGCGAAAAACCGCGAAGGTCCTAAGGGTCCCCCGAGCACACCGGTGCTCGGCGAAACAGACCCGCTACGGTAGAAGAGTCCAAGTCCAGAGAATGGTCCTGTATTATTACAATAATAATGGAAATAAAATAAAAACCTCGCCCACTCAACTCTCTCTCTCACTCTCTCCTGCGGCTCCACGAAGAAAGGAGCCGCCTCCGAATCCCGCGGTTGCGCCGGCTTCTCGAAATCAGCCGCCTCGGTCCTCGGGCCCTCGCAAGAGAAATAGAGTGGTCAGAACCAATAATCAAATAATAAAGGAAAAGAAATGAAAATAAAAATAACATGGTATATATGCAAAAATGTAAAATAAAATAAACAAACAAAAGAAAGCAAGAACAAAAATACAAGAAAAAGAAAATAAAGCAAAATAAAGTGAAAATGAAATATAGACAAAAAGCCGCGAAGAGCCGCGAGCTCTGGAAGAGCCGCGAAAAGCCGCGAAAATGAAAACAAAAGGAAAAATAAAACTACTAAGCCGTGCTCCCCGGCAGCGGCGCCATTCTGATAACCGGGTCTGACCACTCGGGTATAAGGTACAGAAATAGGGTCGTTGCGACCCAAGTGATCAGGCGATGTGTATCAAGAAAAATCGAACCACTAATGACAAATCAAGCAATCAAAACAAAGAAGGGTCCTGCTATATGTTTAACCTGGTATAGCACCCAGGGTCGAACTCAAGGAGCACGGGTTGGCCGAAGGCCTACGAAGTAGTAAAAATGAATAAAATAAAAGAGGAAAATGTTTTTAGTGGTTTTTTAATTATTTTTATATTTTTTTGGATTTTTAATAATGTAAAGAAAATAAAAGAAACACAAATAAGCACACTTCAACAATTTATTTAATGCAACAAAATTCAACCAAAAATTAAAACAAAAATATTTTTATGTGTTTTATAATTTTTTATGTTTTTGGTGAATTTTTAGGATTTTTATGATATTTATTTTATTTTCTAAAAATCAAACAGTAACAAAAACAAGGGGTACTGTCCAGCCAAGCCTAAAGTCCCTCGATAAAATACCTAAGGACCTCAAAAAGGCCTGGAGGTAATTTTCCTATAAAATAGATGAAATAAAGAAAATTTAGGTACCAGATTTATTGTTTTTGGATTTTTAATGTATTTATTAGAATTTTTATGGATTTTTTGGGGTTTTTTAGTTTTTATGGTTTTCCAGTGGTGAAAAATAGCCAAAATTGGCTAGAAAATAAAGGAACACAAACTAAACAGTGGCTAATTTTTATAGAATTTTTAGGGGTGTTTTTATATTTTTTTATGATTTTCTAATCTAGACAGTAACAAAAACTAAGGTTTTTGAATTTTTAAAAACAACAAACGAAATCAAAAATGTCCTCAAAAATTCACAAAAATCCTACACCATGGCAGGAGCCATGTGTCAAATTTTCGTCGAATTTGGAGGTGATTTGATATTTTATTCAAAAATGACAAGAGGGTACTGTGCACAGGGACTGGAATGCAAATACCCAAAGTTTTGGGGGTCCAGGTGCAAAATATCCAGCCAATCATGCGCCAAGCGCGTGCCTGGGGCACTCAGGGACCTATATGTAATAAAAATAAGTCCCA